>CAUYPK010058442.1:0-56314 GCA_963574355.1 Loris lydekkerianus | reverse complement strand
CTACCTAGATACAGCCAATGTGGTACCATGCCACTGGCCCGACCCTGTCACTCACCTCTTCCCCCGCCTTCTTTCCCTGCCCCTTCTCCACAATAAAAAAATAAATAAATTCAAAAAAAAAAAAAAAAAAAAAAAAAAAAGTTAAGTTTCCATGGCATCATCTTCCCAACATGCTGTCATCTCTAATGAGTTAAGATGCAAGTCTGCACCCACCGTTTATATTACTTCAGTTGTAAATTTTTGGTCCTTGGCCCCTTAACCACTTAAGTCTCACTAGTAGTTATCAGAAAGGTCACCTATGACCATTCACCAAAATCAGTATTTTTCCTCCATTTTCTTCCAGTTGAATTGCCAAGATATAGCATACTCTTGCTTTCTATTTCAAAATTATATCTTTGATGTGAATTTTATGATCCTACATTAGTTAGATTTTATCTTGCATCTTGTCCTTAAGTATTTTTTTACTGATTATTTTCCTCTGTACTTTCTTCACTTCCTTCTCTTTCACCTTGTCTTGTATTTAAAGGGGATAATAGCGAGCCATAGCAGTTGGGCTTACCTAGTTCAAATACCTCTTCCTAAAAATAAGTAAATACATTTTTTAATGAACAATTTATCTAAAATGCAAAGGAAATCAAGTCAAGATTTATAATAAAATGTACATATATGAATTTTGTTTTCTGGTGATTTCTATAATATTTCTGACTATATACACACATAAATAGGAAATATGTATAGATCTCCATGACAATAGAAGTTGACCAAATTATACATTATGCTTGGCCACAATGCAGTTTAATTGTTTATAGTTTAATTGTTTATAATTGCTACTATGTAGTTTAATTGTTTACAATTGATACTATGTATGTCCAAGGATCTTCTTCACTATGGTTTTCCATCTCACACTTTAAAATCTCCCCTGGCAATAGAAACTACAACTTAAAGCTGTCTACTGTAAACAAATGCTACCTCACTTGGTTTTGCTAATTTTTCTTTGCCAACTCTCCTAAAATTAAACTATAATCAAGTTATTTTCTTCTCAGTGACTCAACTCTATTCCTGTTCATTCACTATACAAACTCTTACTTCTTCAAGTTATTCATAAATTGGATTAAACTTCTGTGTTAATCTTATTTTTAATACAATGCACTGTGCTCTTTCATCACATAGATTTCACTGCCCCTACATGGCATGAGGATTCCTGTCAACACACCTTCTTTAACGGCATTTACTTCATCTCAGTGGCTCGTTGTTATTATTAACCCTATGTATTATTCATAGCCAAACTTAATTCACCAAATAACAATTCCCCAGATGTTATGTCAGACTCATTTTTTCTTTCTCTGGTAACATTTACTCTGCATCATCACTGGGTATTTGGGCAAAAATATTATGTTCATTATTTTCAATTGAATTATAAAATTCCTGTTGCTGGGTGTTTTATTAAATAAAAATATTTATTGACAGAAGAGAAGGAGACTTATTTTTTAATTGCACATTTACAGCACCTGAAATATTATATATTCACGAGCGTTTGCTATGTGCCAGATGCTATCCTAAATTCACTTAATCCTCACAACCACACTCTAAAGTTGTTGTTATTAAATCCATTTAATAAATGAGAATTGAGGTTCAGACAGGTTAAATCTCTAAGGTCCTATAGCTAATCAAAATCAGCTATGTTTGATTGCAAAGCTCATAATTCTTCCATTATACCTGGAAGATTCCAAATACTTGTGAAGTGATTGTTTTAAATGGAAAGATTATGAGTAGGTTTAATATGATGTGAAGTATTTATATATAAATATTCTGTTGACTTTCATCCTGTGCTCTGAAAAGAATCTTCTTTTTTTCTGGTATTTTTTTATTGATGATGAATAGCTTTTCTTGTGGGGTCTGTTTTGCCCAAAAGTAACATTGCAACATGGGAAGCTGTATAACATCGAAGTTCAGATTTTTATTATTTGTTAAAAACTGTAAGATTAAATAAATAATTAATAATAGTACACTACCAATATGTACTGGAAAAATATGATCTTATAATGGCAAGCAACAAAATAATAAAACTAGAACATCTTGAAAATCCGTTAGTATTCTTTAGATGAGATGATTCAATTATTGAGATTTATTAATGAGGTGGTTTAAAAGGAACTATGTTCCATTTATTTTAATTACTTAATTAAAATAACATTGATTATTTAATGTCACAAATAGCAAATAGGAATAAAGTTAAAGGAAGTTATTTAAAAAAACTTTCAACCATACTTTTCTTATTTTTTGGTTTTTTTTTTTAGACAGAGCCTCACTTTTTTGCCCTTGGTAGAGTGCTGTGGCGTCACAGCTCATGGCAACCTCAAACTTTCAGGCTTAAGAGATTCTCTTGCCTAAGTCTCCCACATAGCTGGACTACAGACACCCAACACAATGCCCAGATACTTTTTTGTTGCAGTTGTCATGTTTTTTAGCTGGCCCTGGGCCGGGTTCTAACCCACCAACCTCTGTGCATGTGGCCGGCGCCGTAACCACTGTGCTACAAGTACTAAGCCCAACTATACTTTCTGTAAGTAAAATATGGTCTCACCCTCAAAGTAGAGAAAAAAATCAAGTAAACTTTGCAAAACAACAACAAAACATCACATAAGAAAAAAAAATAATAATAACTGGAACAGGGAAGTAATATTTGAACTGCATCAGTTAAAAAATATTCCTGAAAAAATATATATGAAGAATTGTCCATGGCAATAGAATACTTTGGCTGTGTAGTTATTAGATCTGAAACCTCCAAATCAGATTATGTCAGTATACCTGAATAACATTTAACTTCAGATTGCTAAAGGGAAACGCAATGGATGAACCAAGGAATTTAGAACTTCTGCAGAGACTACATCTGGCTCAGAAACCTCAAATGTCTGTATTTTTCCTAGAAATTTTGATATCATTATGCACTGCTATCAGAAAAGGAATTCTGTTTTACATTCATTTTAACTTCTTGCCTCTCGTGTTATTAGTAAATCAGCTTGAATTTTCTTTTTCTTGCTTGGTTAAGGATCTTGAGAGGCCTGTGTGAATGCTGTTTACTTTGTTTGGAAATATATCAGAACTGAAGGCCTGTCTTCCAACACCTGGAACCTTTACCTGAAACTCACAATATCAGGGCGTCTCACCAAATCGCCTACCGTGTTTTGTATCCAATGACTTTCACAGTAATTGATCCAGACTTGGAGAGGTGTTGATACTCATCATCCTTTATTATTCCCATCAATCTGGTGGTTGTAGAAGGCATTATTTTGTTTTTTCTAAAAGGAAGAGGTGAATCTCCAGTTAGAAAAAGGAAAAGGAAGCAAACTAGCTGATATCAGGGGACTCAGAGGTAAATAACTTTCTCCTATGAGAACAAGGAGAAAAATAGACAGAGATGACAAAAAGACCTATCTTTCTGTCAACAATCTTACTTTAGTTCTGCTGAGATCCATTAGCAGCTGTGAAGTGTGAAAATTAGGAGCTAAAGCACGAACTGATATTTTAAGGCTGAGAATGCACTGAGCTCACACATTTTCTCATCTCATTCCCTTTTATTCCGTGGAACATGTTATTCATATGTGTGTACACACACACACACATATATATATATTTTTATTTTATTTTATTTTTTTAGTGATTTCTTAACAGATTCAAATATTGCCCCAGAAGTCTGATCGGGGAACTGAACTGGCTCAGAGTTGTAGCATTAGGGGCCTGTTTCCTAAGAGATCTTTTCAAGGAGACAGGGAAAGAAGCAGATGTTTTCTATCAACAACTGATGCTGGATTGCTACCATGACTCCCTTCATAACCACATGCTCTAGGCCGTAATCATGGACTCCCCTCTTCTGCTTTCATAGACACAGCAGCATGTCATAATTCAAATCCTGTCTTGTTGACACAGCTTGCTTCAGCTGTTCACATAGCAAATTGTTTGTTCACTGAAATCGAAGACACAGCAGCTCTTTGTAGAGTGACTAAAAGGAGCTACAGATTTCTGGATGATGTTCGCAGTCGAGTGTACTGCTGCATGGGGGTCTAGAAACATTTCACAAATATGTTTACACTCTTTTAGTCTCAGCTACACATGGGACATTTCCACGGCTGCATTAGCCAAGCCAGGTTCTGTACATCCTTTGGAGAGACTTTGCTAAAGCCTCACACTACTGCTAAAGTCTCATCCTAACTGTGCACAAATGATACAACATGAATAAATGTCCTGTAAGATTTGGTTTCTATGTCTGTAGAGATGGATCTAAATTATCTTAAAAACCTGTTTAGGTTTTTAAATTCCATTTTCTCCAAATTAAGCCTTATAATCAAAGTTGCAAATCAATGCATTTGTAATCTAATCATCATTCTAAACCATTACTAATACTTTTAAGAGACAAGGTCCATATACCTAATTTTTCCTGCTCTTCTGAAGATATGTTCACTGAAAAAGAATTTCTCATGATAAATCAGTAATTTTGTAAAAATCAACTTGCTCTTTCTTTCCATTCTACTCTGATTGTTTGAGTGCAGGATTCTATACATTTTCTGGTATATATTTTTGGTTCTTGTTCTATTGCCAGTTGTCCCTACCCATCCACCCCCAATGTCTATGTGAAGTTCTCGAAGAAAATTGATGCATATGTTTCTTGTTTAGTATAAAAGATTACACACATATTTACTTTGTTAGCACTTTACATGTATTAAATACATCTTCCTAATTGGATATTAAGTCTGAAGAACTCAACTACTATCTTAAGCCCATGAACTACTGCCTGAATTTCTCTTTTATTTTTTGATATGATAGGTGCCAAGTATTTGCTCAAAATTTAATTGTTGCCTAATTGCTTTAGAAATTCATCCATTCTTTATTTTTATAATTTAAACATCTATTATTGATTTGTGTGTGCTTGTTGAATGTGAACAAAAATAGATGTTTTCCGATAATAGTAATTTTGAGAATAGTTAATGGCGCCTCGGGGTGGCACCTGTGGCTCAAAGGAATAAGACGCTGGCCCCATATGCTGGAGGTGGCGGGTTCAAACCCAGCCCCAGCCAGAAACTCAAAAAAAAAAAAAAAAAAAGAGTAAAAATCAGGTTTGGGTGTGGGTCAGGCCACATCTATGGTGCATATTTTTATCTATAATAAAAAAAAAAATCATATAGAGAGAACATGTTTTTTAAAGTAGATGGTTTTATGAACAGATATAACTACTAAAGATTGTTTTATGTTTGATAAAATGTAAATGAGCACACCTAGCAGTAAACAAGCAAACAAACAAAAAACTACTGTTCCCAGTTCATGCCAAAGTGTTGACGTTAGGTAAATCTGTCATATTGTGCCAAAAAATGACCAAACATGGGCTTTGTTTGGTCTTTGTGTTATGGAGGGAAGTCAAAGTATGTCACATCTACCTTGATGGGGGTACTGTTACACACACATTTCACTGCTATTGCTGAGGAAAGGTCGTCATTTTTGGCACAATATGACAGATTTGCCTAACGTCAAAAATTTGGCATGAACTGGGGGAAAGAATAGAAATCCATCAAAACTTCCTGTACTCACAGATAATATGCTGGTATATAGTCCAAACAAGTCTGCAAGAAAAGTCCTAGAATTAAATGTTTAGCAAAGTTGAAGTCTATAAGATTGATATATTAAATCGGCAATTATATTCTCCATACTTGCAAGGAACAATCAAACTTTAAAGCACTAAAAAGGAAAACCCACAATCCACAATAACGTCTACCACAGCCACTATTCTCACCACTTGGCACACAAAGAAAAATATACACCTATTGCCTTATCTAACCATGCAATGTTTTTACTCATTTTATACCCAATTATTGCTACATAATGAATTTTATATCATTTCCTGCAGCAGGGCACCTAAAACTGAGTTGTGCTTGAAAGAGATCAAGCTACTAGAGACCCCTTTATAATATAATGTATTGGAAAGGTCTAAGTGCATTCAATCACAGCCACCTAACGTATGTCTTACCAATAGCAAAGTCAGACTGTAAGGTAGATGCTGGGGATAAGACAAGTAAAACAATGAAAGCAAAACTCATTTAACCTCTTTCCAAAGAAAAAAGAATGTCACCTAGAAAAAAAAAATATATATAATATAACTATATATACATGTATACACACTATAGATGCACAATGTACATATTGTGTGTGTGTGTGTATATATATTTGCAACTTGTGTCTTTTCCTCATTGATTATTCCATAAATATTAGAAATATTAAGTAAAATATATGTGGAAAAAATAAAATTAATGTGGAGTCAGTCATTCATGTCCTGAAAAATGACTTTATGTGATATCTGTATTTTTAATAATTTAGATATGCTTATGTCTTCTAGAATACAGATTTTGGTAAATATTTCCAGTGCAGTCCATAAATGCGTATTTTACTAGTGTTTACTTACACTAAAAAATTTCCACAATTCAAATGGAATAATCAACAGAGTAAGTAAAACAACTTATAGAATGAGAGAAAATATTCACGGACATGTATCTGACAAAGGACAAATATCTGGATGAGAACTCAAACAAATTTGCAAGATATACAACCCCATCAAAAAGTGGGCAAAAAATATGAACGGATTTTTTTTTTTCAAATAAGATATACAAGTAGATCCATCGAGCTACTTCCGTGTAGCAATGACTCAGCAAGGCCTGGCCTGAAACTACCTCTACCTAGATACAGCCAACATGGTACCACGCCATTGGCCCAACCCTGTCATGCACCTCGTCCCCCGCCTCCTTTTCCCGCCCCTTCCCCACGCTCTATATAAGGGGCTGCTTGACGCAATAGAGTTGAGTACCTGCTTCGACAGAAAGAAAAACAACAACAAAAAAATAAGAACATTGAAGCTGATAGAGGTTATGTGCCCTTTAAAGTCCACACCACTAGTAGGCAGTAGAGAGCAGCACTTGAATGTGGGGCTAACAACTCTGGAAACCAAGACACTGTGATGTGAATCAAGACACCATCGTGCACAGGGTGTGTGCTGCTGCGTCCCTCCTTGAACTTACAGGAAAGTAGCCGGATAAACTTACTCATTTTAATTGGTCAGAAACTTAATGTAATCGTTTCTCTAAGGAGACATTTGCTTTGAAAGAATACCTGGGCACGGAGCACTAATAGTAGAGCTGATGGGGGAGGATATTTTTAGGATGTTCTTTTTAAATTAAAGCCAATCTAGGATATGAAATTGCTTACTGTGCACTCCCATAAGGTTGACCCTGAATTGCTAGGATGTGACTCACTTGAAACAGATGGAAAATTGAAATCTGATTCACTGATCTGGGCTGACTTCACAGTTTTATTCAACTGATTAGCCTTGTACATATTTGTATAGAACATCATCTGTGAGAAGGAGGAGCTGGGAGAAATTCTGCTTATCATGTGATGGGGGTTGGCAAAGACTTCCTACATGATCTATGGCTACACTGATGAGTGCTGAGGGGCTCCAAGAGGAGAGTGAGCTGTCCTTAACTCCTGACCATTGGCGTTCTCTTATTCCCTGTATTTGTCTAATGTGCTATACAATAAGCTCTCCTGCCAATGCTGACGATCAGGTTTGGAGTTAAGGTTTTGATCTGTGTTCAAATTTTCAGTTTGTCGCTCACTCGGAGTATGGCTTGAGCGGGTTAACCAGCTTTGTTGAATTCCTTTGAAACTGAATTTCATTTTCGGCATACTGATGGAAAAAAAACTATATATTTTATAAAAAGGCTCAAACACATAGTGCTCATTTATGCATTCGATTCCTATTAATATAATTCTTTGAATCATTCAACAAATGTTTTTTGACAGCTTCTTATGTGCCATGCAGAAAGAAAAGGGCACTAATTGACGTGGTGATTGGGTGATGTGAAAAACTGATCAAGAACATTTATATCTACCCATTCTCTTTTGTGCCATTTCCAGCCACCCAGCTCAGGAGAAGTCTGGGAACATGAACTGAAACCCACTGTGTCCCTGGTACACTACCATCAGTAGCTTGGGAGCCCTCACTCTCTGCCAAGCCACCGGTGGGCACTGCTCTAATGAAGGTGCTGTGCTAATGAGCTGTCAACTCTCAGGGAAGCTTAGCTGGCTGGAGAACTGTCAGTAGAGGCCAACTTATGTGAAATCAGAGACAGGGATGCGAATGCCACTTCAAGGCACCTAAACATGTCAATGAAATGGAATTGGACACAACACTGGAAAACCTTGGCTGGCTTTATGTTCTGATAGCATTTTTGCCTTCATGTTCTGTTTTGGTTGGTGTATTGGCTGGCTGTAATACTAACCCTCTATTTCCACTAAACCATACTATTATATCTTCTTTTTATAGACATAACTTGGCCCAAACAAAAATATTTATATGAATTATTAAAATTGCTCTGTGAACAGGAAACTCAAAATTTACAAAATCCAAGTAGGTATCTATTTACAGTAGGTATAGGGTTGGTTTCTCAAGGATATCAATGGAATGAATAGTGCGTATGTTTAATGAAAGAAGAAACGTGAGGCCTGTCCTCTGGGAGCTCCCAACACAATATAGATGTGAGGAGGGACCTATAAGCTTATGTGTGGCCAATGATAACTTTTCTGAAGGTAATGAGTGTTATTGGAATGATAGGACAAAGGCTCGTGAATCTGGGAAGGCTTTATGGAAAATATGAGTTTTGGATAAGGTTTTGAATGTTTTGAAGGGATAAAGCTTGGCAGGAAGATTGTTTTTTGGGCAAAACAGGCAAGGAGAATGTCTTAGGCAATCTCTTCTCATTTTACAATCTCTCGATATCCCTGGGCCACATTAAGACTGCAAATACTTCTGCTACGTTGGATATTCCCACATTTGCATACACAGCACAGTATGTTCAATAGCTTCTGTACTGGCCTACCCAGGAAGATTCCTAAACTCAACCTGTTTCATACAAAACTGATCACTATGCTCTGCCCTGCTCTGCTTCTACTCTGCCTCTCTTAGTAAGGGGTATTACTATCCATCTGTTGCTCAAGGAAGAAATTTATGATTAATTTTTACTACCCCTACACCCTAAGTTCTACTTCTGATTAGTAGGTAAGGCCTATCAACTTTACTACAAATACTTCTATTAACCATCCACCCTTCTTCACCCTCACAGCTGTGTTCCTAGTCAAACTATCTGCAAGAACCCCCCAATTTCCCTCTCTGTCATCATGTTTGTCACCATCTCCAGCTCATTTTTTACCTTTTGTTTAGAATGATCTCCCAGAAATCAGGTCTCATCAAGCTACTCCTCTCTCCCTTGCTGGTAGGTTAACATCCAAACTTCGCTCCATCTTTGCAGCTCGCCCAACAATATGGCCTCATGTGCCCCTTCACCCTGATGCCATGGTACCTCTTACTTTCTCTGTCTCAATTATCCCGGACTATTTCCAGTGTCACAGATGGGCCACCGTCCTTCTCACTTCTGCTCTATTGCAAATGTTCTTCCCATTACTTGGAGGAACAATTGACAGCATTCATTTATTCAGATACTTATAGACCATGACAAGGGTGAAGAAAGAAAAGGACAGGGCACAGTAAGGGAATCTTACCAGAAGGAGGCTTCTGAAGGCTGGAGGGAGCTCCTGGGCTGGTGTTGGCCAGTATGGAGAGAGGACATCTCTGGAAAAGCGACAGAATGTTCGAAGGCTGTACTGTAGAAAGGACAGGTCAAGTCAGCAGACATGAAAGGAAGAGAAAGGATCATGAACAGGAGGGCACGTGGTGTGAGCTGAGGCTGGAGATGTAGGTTGGGCACCACCAGTGGGCACTGCTCTAATGAGGGTGCTCTGCTAATGAGCCGTCCATTCTCAGGGAAGCTTAGCTGGCTGGGGAGCCATCAGTACAGGCCAGCTGGTTGCTTCCTTGCAGTGTGAGGCCCTGAGGGTCTCTTGATTATGTTGAAGGTTTTCTGTGAGGAAACAGCAGTTGTTCCTGTGGATGGAGGGTAGATAAGATCAGGAAAATCTGAAAAGAAATATTTGTTTGTAGGTTCCAGCATGAAAGCTGAGCTGTGGGAACACAGGTGTGAACACATGGACCCCAAATTAGGAAGGATGAACTGGTAGAAAGAAACGGTGTCAGATCTCAGACCTCGGGAATAGGTGAGGAAGGACTGGAGGTGACTCTGTGGTCACACTGCTGGGTGCCCAAATGGGTAATGGTGCGCCTGACAATAGCAGACAAGTTGAAATGGGGCAAGGGTTTGAGGGAGAGGACCCTGGCCTCAAGTTTTGTCATAATCATCTGGTGATCTTGGCAGATCACCAGGGAGAGTTATTTTGTAGACAGCATGAATATGTCATAAGAGAGAGGATGAGGGGTCACGGCCCGAGATATTGATCTGAGAGCATCTGTGGTTAGGGAGGAGTGGTTGTGTTGCTTTGCAGAGAGCAGGGCAGGATGAGAATATAGAATTTAGTGGACCAGGTCAGCTGGTCCCTGGGTTTTCATTAACAGTGTGTAGTGTGGGGCAGAGACAGCACAGACAGTGGTGCCTGCAAAGGAAGAGGGAAGCTGAGGGCAGAGGGCATGAAGGAGAAACTCACATGGCCTGGAGTCCATCACCAGGATCGGCTTGGGGAAACCACTGACTAATCCAGGGCAGTCCCCTAATGAGAAGGTCAGGTTCACATGGATGTTAGGAAAACACTGACCGGTGAAAGGAAGAATGGCAGTTCCTGAAATAGGACAGGGCGCGGTTGTAGAGTGCAGGCAGATGGGAAGAATGGCGTGGGAACCAGACTCTGCGCCATGCTCATGTGCTGACTTTGTGTGAGGAGAGAGTGTGGGTAGCATTGGGGACAAGCTCCTCTTCCTTCTCAGGTCCTTTTTGAATGAGAACCTTGGTGAATTTTGAGATCTTGGTCAAGTCTCTTAACCGTTTTGAACTTAAGCTTATTCAGCTTTAAATTAGGGAAAATAATGGGCTTTTGGTGAGGTAACGTGCGGGAACGTGCCCTCAGAGTGTCTGCCACATCTTCTCCCTCCAAGTCAGCAGGCCATCCAGGGCTGAGGTTTGTGGCCTCAAGTTTCTGCCCTTGCTGCCCACTGCTGTTGGAGCCCTTTTGCTACTGTACAGGGCCTCATCTCTTAGGAGGAAATCAGACTCTGCTTGACAACCTCATAGATCTATTTCCATAAAAAAAGATTATTGTCCCACAATTTTTGAAGATTTCATCGATGCAGCAATAAGCATCAGTGTCCTTGATAACTCTTTCATCTCTAGGTTACACAGAATAAGGGCACACCTGTAAACTCATTGTAATTTGCAGAACTCTGCATACCTTTGAAAAATGATTTGTAATTCTCATGGCTAGCTCTCAAAGTATTTTTTAAATGACTCTGAGCTGAACAAGGACAAACCAACCATGTAAGGCTTTAAAGAAGCACCTGACAGACACAGATATCACGCGTCTGTTTTGATAGTCACAGCAACACTAGGAAAAGGTCTAATTCCACTGATCACAAATATATTTCACAAGGACTTATAGTTAGATTTTTTTCATGTCCCTTGTATATAGTCTATGGAAACATGTTACTTTTGAAATTTTGTTTTCCTTGATTTAGAAAGTAAAACAAGCAAAAAAGAAATCATTGCTCTCTTTAGAGAGGAGAACTAGCATGGATTCCAAAAGCACTTACAAGCCTAATAACAATGCAAACAGAGAGAATGTGGCAAGGATTGCTTCAAATGGATGCTCACTTATTTCTGGGGACGGCCAAAGATGCCAACTAATAATCTCCAAACGGCCTTGCCAGAACAAGTTTATTTTTATTCTGGGAACGTTTATAGTTTCTATATCAGGCTGCAGCAAAATACACTTTATTTTTTTGAACTTGAGATCAGGGCGAAACCATATGCAAATGACAAAACTCATATCCTTGAATGATCAGAACACACGTAGCATTTAAGTAGGAACTGCTGGAGGAATTGTTCTTTCAGACACAGAGAAATGGGGTGCATGGGGACCCGTGTAATGTCAGGGCTGGGGAGGTAGGGTTGGGGTAAAGGCTGGGGGAGGGATCGAACTAACCTACCTACCCTGTTTTCCAGAAAATAAGACATCCTCTGAAAATAAGACCTACTCACAAGAAAGATAAGACGTCCCCTGAAAATAAGACCTAGTGCATCTTTGGGAGCACACCTTAATATAAGACACTGTCTTATTTTTGGGGAAACAGGGTAGAGACAATCATCCTCAAGCTGGCCCCAAGCAGAACTGTTGTGTTTCTCCACTTCTCCTTCAGAGAAGCCTGAGGCTGCACATTTCTGCTCTGTGCCTCATGTCTTTGAGCTGGTTGCCCCTCAGCATTTCACTCTGAGTTCTCTTAAAAATGTTGAAAGGAGGATGAAGATTACAACAATTAATTGCCATTTTAAAAATAAACCAATTTTGACTTTGAATGTTGTATTTATTCTCAATAATAAAATATAACCGTCTGACTCAAAAAACATGAATTTTTCACTGTTATGACTCACTGTTGAAGTGCTAACTTTGGCCTCACTGATAATAACAGCAACAGCCATCACAATAAAGCATCCAAAGCATGAAAGGTCACCCATATAAAAACTTCTTATTAGTTTATTAATTTAATCAATTAAAAGTCATTTTTGTTACTAAAGATGCTTTTGACAAGCCCTATTATTCCATCATGTTCTTTAGAAATCTATTTTCCTGTTGCTGGCAAAGTAACATTATTTAAAACATCTGATATTAGCAATGATCTGAGGGTGTTAACCTACTTTTTTAAAAAAAAGTAAATTTAGTTTTATTATCTCAGTGGTATTATGCTTTGTTAAAATTGTGTTTCTGGAAAAACTCACTCATCTGTAACAGTTTAAACGTGAACCTTTTACCTATATACTGTATTAGCTGAATAAAAAATGAATTTTCTTTTTACTGTTTTCCTTTTCAAGACGTCTTTTGAAATCATAAGAGAATTCTCCAATTTATATAGGGAAATTTGGCTGCCATTTGCTTGGACTGTGACATATAACTACCATTTGTAACTTTCCTTCCAACGTTAGGTTATTTGTTACCGGAATATCTGAGTTTCAGAAGTATGAATTAGTATGTGAGCAATGGAAGAGAAAGGTCTTGTGTAATTCTTGGGGCATGTGTGTTACTGTCCTTAGAAACATGGGGAGGGAAGCACATTTACATACAGAACGTGTGTTCTGCTGGTATCAGTGGTTTACGTGACTGCGTGACTTGCATCTTTGTTTTACTTTCTTATGCATCATTTGTACGCTGTCCCTCTGTTTTATGTTTGGGGTTATGTACGTCTTTGGCTGTTTTCTGTTGCCTTTGAAATTTTATCAAAATCACAACTTTATTCTTTGGGTGCATTTTGAAGAAAAATATATGAAAAGCATATAGATTTTGCAGAGTAAGGCATTTATTCTCTAACAAATATCTATCAAGCAACTGTTCTATGTCGATTACTGTGCTGGGCACTAGGAACACAGATTTAAAAAGGCAGATGTGGTCCCTGTCTCAGAAAGCAAATATTGTACTGGGGATACAGAGAAGAAAACAGGCAGCTCCAAACACCGTGTTGTGAGAAATAGGTTGGAAGGGCAGAGATACTAGGAGGGTACCTGTTCAGACCTGGGGGGTCAGGGAGGGCTTCCTGGAGGGAGTGGCCCTAACCTGAGACTTGAAGGGGGAATTGCGTAGGAATTAGCCAGACAGAGGAGTTTAGGATTTGGATGGAGCATAATGGATAAAAGGAAATTGCTCTAGTCATAGGGAATAGCTTTGTTATATAAAAGACAAGAGGTGACAAAGAGCATTACTTCTGAGGAATCAGCTAATTTCACTCTGCCAGGGAAGGTGGAACAGAAGAGACAAAGTTAAGAGGTATATGAGAAGTAATATTCAATAGGAATAGTTTTTTTTTTGTTTGGTGGAGACAAGTTGTCTACCAGGCTAGTCTCAATCAATCTACCAGGCTTCAATCAATCCTCTTGCCTTGGCCTCTCTAAGTGCTAGAATTATGGGTGTGAGAATTCAGGAGAGAAGGAACTGGGCTGGGCTTACACTGTTGTGATCCAACATAGATGGTATTTGAAGCCATGGAGAACTTTGTGGAGAGTGATATAAAGAGTGAACTTTGTGGGGATTGACATAATTTCCTGGGATTTAAGCCTGGATAATAAGAGCTAGTTGAGATGTCTACCAACTAACCGAGGCCCATGCAACTGAAGACTGTCTCATCTAGTTAGAGTAGGTTGTCACTGAAGAACAGACACAAACCACAGAGGCCCATGCACCTAAAGGACTCTCATCCAGTTAGAGTAGGTTGTCACCAATGAGCAGGGACAAATCATAGAGGCCGTTCAATGTCTCCTGCTTAATGGTCCATGTGCACAGGACCACCGTAGCAATATGGTGGTGGCTCTGGTTTATGTTTCAGAGGGAACAGAAGGGTGAAGACACTGGCATGATTCTAAGTGCAGTCTAAAGATCCTGTGGGCATGACTTGAAGTGAAGCCTAAAGGTCTGTCACATTGCCTGCTGTGCCAGCAGCTGCCATCACGGGGAAAGTGCTTTACCCACAAGTGGGCTGTGGAAGCTGCCCTGGGTGGCCATGAATCCCCTTCTCCTGGACCTATCAGACTGGACCAGGGTGGTCCTATCCCTAACTAGTTTTTAGGCTGGCCAGCATCTTATGAGATGGTTTGGCATAAAAAACTGCCCAAATAGTCAAAATTGTGATCAGTTGGGTCAGATGTTCTCATTCAGGAATTTGAACAAGGGCAGCTGGAGAAGGAGTTGGTTAGTTGGTTTTGGGAGGGAGCATAAGCTGAAAAGAACCACAAGAAGAGGCTGTGGTGGCAAGAAAGACGAGTAAACTGAGGGGTAAGTAAACAAACCTTATGAATAAGCAGAAACCGAAACAGAGATGGCAAGGAGCAGAGGGCGAGGTGGCTGACTGTGCCCCTGGGGAGGAGGAGATGCCAGCTGAAAGGGGCTGGGTCGCCCTGAGGGCAGAGCTAACCAGAGCCCTGCTACTACAGGGCCAGTCTGGTTAGTGGGCACGGGAACTAGACTGGATTTCTCCTACTCGCAGATGTCCCAGCCTCCGAGGGGTGCAATAAGTGTGCCCTGGCACTCTGGTTTTTCTATTGTCCTTGAATATCCTTGTAATAAGCTCTAATCAATGTAGGTAACTATAGTGAATCTTTATTCATTAGAAACAAATTACTAATGCAATCCTTTTTTTTTTTTTTTTTTTTTTTTTTTTTTTTGAGACAAGTCTCACTTTGTTGCCTGGACTGGAGTATAGGGGCATCACACATCTCACTGCAACATCAAACTCCTGGGCTCAAGCAACCCTTCTACCTCAGCCTGTCGAGCAGCTGGAACTACAGGCATGTGCCAGTAGGTCTGGCTAATTTTGTTCTTTAAAAAGTTTTGTAGATGTAGGGTTGTCTTACTATGTTGCTTGGGTTGGTCTCCAACTGGTAGCTGCAAGTGATCCTCTGACGTTGGCCTCCCCAAGTGTTAGGATTATAGGCATAAGCCACTGCACCCATCACAGAATCATTCCGCCAGCACATTCCTCTCAGGCTTGGCCGACATGCTGGAAGATAAAATACATCATTAGAAATGCATCCTTTAGGGCTGAAATATTGGGGGCTCAAGCTTCTTTGATAAAATGTAAATGTTCCAAAGTGGTATATTTTAGAAATCCATTTTCTGTTATACAGAGCGCCTATTGAACCTTTATTAGGTATTGAATGTTTTTCACACGAGCATGTGTGTGTACGTGTGTGTGCATGTGTGTACGTTTGTGTGTGTGTATGTCTGTGTGCTCTGTGTGTGTGTGTGTGTGTGTGTGTGTGCGCACTAAGATAGGAGCAGAAATGAAGGGAACAGAGGTAGGAAGCTCTGAGGAATATTGGGTAGGCATAAAGCCAGGTGTTTAGAAGTTACAATTCAGTTGGGGATATATTCAAGATGAGGAAAGATTTTCAAGATAATCTAGACTAGGGATCTTGTGGGCTAGGTGAGGTTAGCCTTGGAGATAGGGGGCTGAGCAGGAGGGCAGAATGCACGGACCATCCAGAGCTACTCACACGTGGTCACTTGTGGGAAGACCACCCCATGTTTACACATCTGACTTTTCAGGAGAGTTTCAATATTTATGTAAAATATCCTAAATTTTAAATGTTGGTGTGTAATCCAAATTAAAACAATGTAAAACCAATCTCCTTAGGGGCAAACAAAAAAATCTGCAGGTTGTATTTGGACTATGGTCAGTAGTTGATGGTCTTGGTAGATTTCAAAGTGTTTGGAGATTAAGAAACATCCCGCCAAAGTAATTTTACACATAAATATAACATACGAAGAGCTGGAAACAGAAGTATTGGGGTTGAAATGGAAGCGAGGAAACAGAGCCTTGCTATTCTCAGTCTCCACAAGGAGCAGGACCACAGCTTGAAAACCATTAAGGGGTCTAACCCCTTAGTTTTACCAATGAGCAATGGGGGGGATTCAAGAGCCAGTGGCCCTGCAGGTGGCATCTGTCTGCACTGTATGGGGTCCAGGGTGCCAGCTTTGGAACCATACTGGTTGGGTTTGAATCCACTCCTGAAAGGCAAATTTAAGAAAGTGGCATTCCATCTCCTGGCCTAAGTTTCCATGCTTGTCAGATGAGAATGGCAAATAATGCTGCTTACCTCCCGAGAGGATGAAATGAGCTAACGCACATGCAGCAGTCCTGGGCACACGGAAGTCATCAGTAAGTGCTAGGTATTTTTATTATAGGGCATCTTTGCCAGTCATTAACATTATGGAAAGAATTATTTCATGTGACAACTAGCTGCCACCTATGAAATAGTCCCAGGGATGGGATAAAAGTTTGGATAGGGGCACCTTATATCTGAGCAGGGAGAGTATAGGGAAGGCAGGCAACGGTGGGCAGGAGCCTGGAGTATTCTCTCTACAGTCTGGTCTTTGCAACTCTTTAGACCTGAAGATCTTGCAGATTTCTGGCAGCCTCCCAGTCTCCACTCTTGTACACAACCCATCATTGTGACTAGAGGGCTGCAAGGGCACCCAGAACTGAGGTTGATAAGCTGATCAAGAGTTGAAATAATTTGGGGTTAATTCATCGTGATAGGAACAGCGTGTAGAGGTAACGACTTGTGGGTCCACTTCTCCCCTCCTTCCACAGTGGCACCCTTCTACCCCCCTCATCAGGAGCTGCAGAAAGGCAGCTGTTTTTGTCTGGGGTTCCAGTTTGGAAATTGTGCTCAATAGGGGATGTCTCTCTTGGCTGCTCCCCTAGAATCATCCCCACTGAGGACATTTGGTAGGTTGTCCCTGAGCACCTCCCCAGGCCCACAATCAGGGAGCCTCAAAGGTTTCCCCGTGGGATGGTTCTACTGGCTCTGTGCTGGTCTGCGTGGTGATTCCAGGCCCTGCACCGTCCTCTCTGGAGTGCCTGGTCCTTTACAAGGCAGGCACTTTAGGGCCATCTGGTCAAAGGAGAGACTGGAGCCTCTTGGCAAAAGGGAAGTTAACAAACAACCGTAAAAGGGTTTTCTAAATATGTCCACAATCCAATATAACTCTCAGTAATTTGATTTGTAGGAAATGGAGAGCAGCACATTACACAGAGTGCTTATCTATAATTCATAATAATTACCGTAATGGGGAATCTTTCATATAGATGGAGGAGCACAGATTACACCCCCAGTTTGAAGAACACACTTCGGCTGAAACAGCCCAGGGCGCCCTCCTGGAGTACACACCCTTTCAGCACACGCCACTCCATTGCCTGGTGTACTGAAAGAATTTTTGTCACCTGTTGAAACCTCGAGAGTGAGAATCTCTCCTTTGGATGAGAGAGGACACGGATTCATTTTGCAGGAGGAATCCTGGCACTCTCACGGCCTGTTTGTTGTCCACAGCGTAACATTTGAAAATGTTTTATTTATTTGTGATATTTGCGATCAAGTATTATGTCTTCCATGGAAATAAGACCTCTCTAACTGCTTGTGTCCCTGAAGGTCCAAATTCAACTGGGCTGAAAGGCCAGGGGCAAGGAGGGGGTGTGACCTGGTGGAAAGATGCTAGAGGGATAAACGTGTGAGGAGGACTAACAAACAGATAGGTAAGATAGATAACCTTCTAACCTTTATAGGATTTTCATATATAAATATATTTAAAATATAAAAATGTATACACACATATATAAATGCAAATATATGTGTGTGTATATATGTATAAAATATTCCCTCTCAACCCTTAGGGAGTAAGGGCAGCAGGGGGTAAGAGAAGCTACATAGTTCATAAGAAAGTAATTGGGAGCTCTTTATTTTTTGCCTTTTAAGCTTTATTTCTATAGCTGACACCTTCCTTTCCCTCACATTCCACCAGGAGAGCACTCTCTGTAGCTTCACACTCGGATCTCAGGCCCGTTAGCTGTTTTCCTACCCTGTATAATTGCCCAGCACCACTTACTTCGGTCTGTCTGGAAGACATTCAGGATTGAACCACAGCTTTATTTATAGTGGCAGAGCATGTCTCCTCCTCGGCGGTTGGAAATGCTGGTCCTGGCTGTGAGTGGTGTTTGCTGTACGTTGCGATGCTTTCGGCCCCATGTGTTTTAGTTTTTGGAAGCAGCTGTATTGGTAAAGCTTCTGGCTGAATTACCGGACAAAGCCTGCATTATAAAAATCCTCAACTTATTTGCTTTTCACTTCAAAAAGACTGTGGGCTGCCAGCCTGTCCTCCCTAGATTACCCACGTGCCTGCTTGAGTCTCACCAGCAGGCAGGAGTTGTTTGGTCTCCAGGTTTTTCTTTCTTTCTTTCTTGTTTTTTAATTGTGTGGTCTACAGCTATTTGGTTTGATACTGTCAAAGATAAACCATCAAGGGGCTGGCACAAGACAGCTGGTCACTTACAGCCTTCCCCTTAGCCAGGACAGGGTCTGAGTGGAGGATTTTACTTTTTCCCTTTCAGCATCTTCACAATAGAGCTGAGGCCAGCACAGAAGTTGTCCACTGGCTTTTAGAAAGCCGGTCGCTCTGTCCTGGCTGTGACGGTGTGCATGGGTGTCGGCAGCGAGGACCCTGCGGCCAGAGGCAGGGTATGTGGGAACATGGAGGGTCACAGATGAAGTTGTTTGTGTCTTCATGCCAGGAAGAAGATGAAGTGACCCAAGCAAGTGCCGGAACTCTATCAATGCAGTTGTTTAATTGCTTCAATTGTCACCATATTGCTTCTTTTTGCTGTCCATAAATTAACGCTCCTGTTCTCTCATCTTCGAAATGTTTGCAGGGCCTTCCCTGACATGGTTTGTTTTCATTGTCGTCGCAGCCCGACTGCCTTTCATCTTCCCCTATGATTTGTTCTCTGTCCTGAAGACCTTTTTGGGTAGTTGAACACATTAGTGTGTGGAAGCTGAACCGATCTGCAGTTGGTTATTGGTGAAAATCATGGGTTCCACCCTCCAGTGTCCAAGATAAATGATAACTGCCAAGGGAATTCTCTTCCTTTAGGTTTTACAGAGTCTGGCTCTGACGGGAGACATCAGGGCAGGACTGAACGGCGGAACTCCAGATTTAGTTTTCTGAAAACTCTTAGTATAAACACCTCAGTTTAAGTAGTAATGCGTCTTATTTCGGAATTAAAATCAGAAAAATGAGACATACCTTTTTTGAGCATTGTCATGACTATCACTGCAAAGTTTCAGCCTTTGGCCTTGATCTAACCCACATATTGGAGTTATTTGTCCTGAATATATATAATCCACCAAGTAGCTAGTCTTTCTTTTTCAAGTGACTTAATTGTCATTACACATTGAAAAAATCACATAAAAATATTGATTTTCAGCTCCTTGGGAAACTGAAAAGTATAGCAATTCTCAACTTGTATTTTTGCTTGCAAAACATTTGCATGGAACTTAGTAACTACCAGCCCTTTTAGACTGGGCAGGTCCACCACAGGCGCCAAGACACTGAGGCCAGGGTCAACTGCCACTAGCCGTCTTTGCGATTCTGCTTTCTTAAAGGTAGCATTAGGAACCTTTCACCCTGTCCCTTGTCACCCAATTTCGTCTCCTACTGTAGTTCCTTCTTGGTGCCTGGGGATATTTGCACTTTGTGTTTGACTTGCCGGCCGCCTCTGTACCTGAGGCCGAGAAGTGCGAATCAGAAAGCCTCAGTGTCCTCTTATCAAGGATTTATTGTGCGGGGTTTGGTTTTTGCAAAATTCTGATGTCTGAATACTTGTGGTATCAGAACTAATGTCTAAAGAAGAAGCAGAAGAGACTTTGTTATCTCTGTTAAACACGAGTGTTGGAGGATGGCAGCAACTCCAGGGTCAGGGGGTCCGAGGGGTCTCAGGACAGGGGAGACCTTAAGTAGAATATGATGAACGGTGGATTCTTTGAAGAATAAAACAAGCCCCTCGTATCCTTCCCTAGGTTAGAAATTACAGAAGAAATTACAGAAGAAGGTAGAACCCAACCTTCTTTTGAGATTGTATCAAATAAGAAAATGTGAAAGCCGCTGTCTGTTGTCTTGGGGATTACTGGAGAACAGACTCCCAGAGGAGTTCCGTGCCTGTGTGTGAGGAGGGGACCATGGATGCAAGAGCCCACTGAGAATTCATTCACCTTATTCCCTGTCCCTTGGATCTGAGGCATTCTGTACCCCTCTAGTCTTGTGGGAAGAGACACATCATTGAGAAACCATATAAAATATACTCTGGGTGTTCAATAACTATTTCTAGATGAATTTATAGCACAGTATTTGTTTGTTTTTATTAGAACAGGAAATCTGGGGCAAAAAGTAATCAGTTGCTGGGTTTTTAAAGATTGGCTCCCCAGCAAGATATTTTCATTTGAAATTATTTAACATTCCTCCTCCCCCCCTACAAATGCTTAAGGCAAGAACTAGATTTGATACCTAGCAAATAGCAATGTAAATGTCAAAGAACATAGTCGAAAGCAATACACTTACAGCTCCTCAGATGGCATCTTAGGATGGGATTAATCACTGTCAGTGTTGTGTACAACGTTTCATCAATTAAATAGCAAGAGGACCTGTCCTTTCATGGAAAGCAAATAACACATGTGGATTTCCTCTGAGCAATTAGGCCAACATTCTGCATTTCCTTCTTGCTCACAAAAAGGGTTTGGACTGAAACCATCGGCACGCCTGTGTTCTTCACTGGTAAAGCAAAGCAGATGTGCACCAGCTTTCAGGAGAATCCAGAGTCATTTATAAAGTACCTGGTGAGATGTCTTGATAGGGAAGCATTTCTGTATCGTTAGATCTTTTTGAGTTGGATAGAATTTGACTCTCCACAAAAGCTGGGAAGTGTTTTCAACTTTGTTGTGCCTTGAGCCGAGGTTTCCAAGGTGTGTGTCACTATGTGTGCGTGGAGGAGAGTTTAAGACTTTCAAGCATAATGTAAAAATTTTGTTTCCAGCCGGGACACGTTTCAACTAGGTCTGTGGATTTATAAAATGATGAGGCAATTTTATGCAGCAAAGACTGATGATAGAAATGTGGTTTACATAAATGGCAATGGATTAGCACTTAAAGCGCTCTCCATGTATGTTTAAACAATCTTCCATGACCCTCAGAGATCTCCTTTTATAAACTTCATCATTTATCTGGGATTAAAAGGGCAATGTTTTGACAACACCGTTGATTTACATGTAACTCATCATTTGTTTATCATCTATCTGAGATGATTAGTG
The DNA here is from genome assembly GCA_963574355.1 of Loris lydekkerianus. Lineage (NCBI taxonomy): Eukaryota > Metazoa > Chordata > Mammalia > Primates > Lorisidae > Loris > Loris lydekkerianus. Next base: position 34,541 of record CAUYPK010058442.1, on the reverse strand, counting down.
CCTGCACTTCATATGCTTGGAATGTGTATTACACGTGTTTACATTTTTGCTAGATGATGCCCTTTTTAATGTACTTTTCAGGACTTGGGACAGCTTGGTGACTTTGATGATCTTTCTCATATCAGTGCCCTCTAAGCCTGAGGAAAGTTGATGATTTATAACTTTCAGCTCAGTTCAGTTTTAGCGACAATCCATCACAGTCCTTAGGACTAGTTTCTTAGTCTCAGTTCAACAAGATGCATTGGTCTCTGAAAATTGGTCCCCAGGGCCATAAAATCCCCTGGAGAGTCAGGAATACAGCATCTGGTAGAGGGAGTCCCAAATGTGTAGATGTCAGTGAGCAAAAAAATGTGGAAACCAAAAGAGCAAGAAAGTCTCTGCACAGGTAAAAATACACACACCCTCCACCCCCATATTTTAAGCAGGACATAATTATCAAACTCCAATACTGTCTGTGCATCTAAAATAGCCTTTGCATTCACTCCTGTTTCCATTGATAAAAGCATGGCTGTTCCCAACTATTTGTTATAATTTTTTCCCTATCTAGGACCATCTTAAATCGATTTCGTAGCTTAAAATCAGATACTGAAGTTCAGAGGAAGTGATTGAAGGTAATTTTTATTTGCAGAATGATTTCAGTAGTTGGGTGGTAGGTGAATGACTTATGCTTTATAAATGGAAAGTTTAACAAGGTGGAGAATTTGTATTTGTATTCAGCAGAATTCCTTTAAGAGCTGATTATTGTGAGAAAAGTCTTCTGACAGAGCAGGAGAAAACTCTGCTTCGTGGTGGAGGGAGGGGGGGCAGAGGGGTGTGCGGTGGAGAGTCGCCTGACCAGAGCCTGGGGTAGGTGAGCCACGTGGATGGAAGGCGGGTAGAGACGCAGGGCAGGAAGTGAGCATGCAGATTATGAGAGGTAACACCCACAGAGTTAACAAGAGATAGTCAAAGTGATTTAGAGAAAGATTTCTGTGAAGCTTTGTGTGAATTCTCCACATTACCCATTAAAAGCAATTCACGATCAAGTTCTATAAATGTAGTAATATTTCAGGCCTTCTGTGGTCAGACTATTTCATTGAATGTGATGCTATATTAAGACTTGTCTAATGAGAGTCAGCTCTATGGAATACATCTGGGGATGTTCATCTGGGAGTTTGGGTTCAAATCATGACCTCTAAGCTAAAAGCATGGCTTCACTATGCTCATCCCTATTTTGGAATTATATGGAAGTCTGTGTTATCACTCTGAGAGTGCGTGGTTCTTTCAACTGAAGAAAAAGGCATATGGTATTACGCACTTTCACAAAGTATGAATATATAGGAGGGTTCCTTGTATCATTCATAGAATATATCCACTAGTTGGGAAGGATAGACAGAGAAGTTTGGGAGAGATTTAGGGGTAGGTCACATACTTTTAGAACTGGATCAAAAACAGGAAGAACCGATTGGTATCAATGTTCATACACAACATCCAGGCAGAACTTAGAGTTCTGTGAGTGAGCTGTTAGTGCTGGCATTGCTGCCAGTGTCCAGACAAGAAGAGCCGACAAAGTGGACTCCATCTTTCTTCTCTCAAAGGATCAGGCCTCTGGATGATTTCACTTACTGTAGTAAGAAAGGGCAAAGTATGCAGTAGCTAGGAGTTAAGGTCGTGGGGATAAAGCAGTGAGTTGCTGGTTCAGAGACTGGAGGTGAGACTGGACGTGAGAAAGGAGCATGTGGAGAAAAGAACAATTTTCTCATATTATGTACAAGCAAGAGAGATCACTCCCTCATTGGCTAGACTATAGTTGGTAAAAAACAAACAAACTGCTTTTAATAACAAGCTCTCAGGTGAGATAAAGGGCAGGTAATCCTGTGACAGCTGTAATGTCTTAATAGGAAAGATGGTGGCCATGTCTGGCTTGCTTGGAAGCATTTTCTGGCTGGAGTAGGTCTGTTTCTATCCATCTGTGTCTGTGATATCCTGTTCATTATTTTGAAATTAATGGCTGAGGGTCAACAGAAGAAATCTTAAAAATTCCATAGTGAATAAATGGGCTGAAAATTGATTTTTAACAAACTCCATGGACACCAATTTATTGAGGAAATTGGAATTGTTCTTGGAGAAGAGGTCAGTAACAGCCATGCTTGGGTTAGTTCAGTGCTTTTGTCTTACCTCACTGGATGAGAAATAATCTCTGGGGACTTGGCTGCAGCTGTGGGACTGGAATTAAGCAGGCTTTGAGCCCAAGGGGAGAGGGCAGCTCTCCTAGAAACTTGAGAAATTAGTGGGCAGTATTAATGCCAGGGATGGGAGTAAAGGTCTATAAAAGCAGTTTGAAACGCCACTGAAATGGAACAAAGATAAATAGTCTCAGAGCGCGGAAATACCTCCAACTGAGTGAGGGTCTATGGGCATTCAGGTCGGTTATAGTTTCAAGCTCCCCAGGAACTGCCAGAGAGATTGGCTTAGTTTTGAATTGACAAGTTTGAATCCATGAGAGGAAAAGAGACCTCAGTGTTCAGAGGAAAGCACCTGCGACTGCGGTCCATCCACCAGGGGGCAGTAGATGGAAGCGTGGTCAATGGAACTGGTTGAAGCAGATTTGTGATGGATTATTTTGGATTTGATTTCCAAATCAAGAAGCCATCTTGATTCTTTCTGGAGGTAGAAGAGACAATTTTGGCAAACCTCCAGGCACACAAACAACTAAAGCATGAGGTGACGGCATCGTGAGGGCAGCTCGAGTGATTTGGGGGTACTGTGATTTCGTGCAATCTGACCCCTCAACAGACAAGCTGCACCCCTGAAACAGGCTGGCTGGGAACCGGGTGGAAAATCTGCCCTCACGTTTGTTTTCAGAGCAGCATGGTGGTCATTAACCACCCATTCCTCAGTGTTCTGAAAATCTTAGGACATCAGCCTGCTCAGAATTTTTGGGGGGCAAGAGATAATCCCGTCTTTGCTTTAGTTGTTTTAGCAAGGGGTTTCTAGTCCCTTGAAGGAAAGAATTGAGTGAACCCCACTTTTTAATTGATGTCACCACTGACAGAGACGCTGGAGGAGGTTGATACCACATTCTGCTGCTGGACTTGCCAAAGCTTCCTAGGGTCATGGTGCCTGGGAATCTTGCTCAGCTGATGAAGGGTGTGGAGGAGACCGGAGTGTGGGGCTGTGAGGTGAGCAGGAGGCGTCCCCGGGAAGGCCATAAAGGGGTAATGCTAGTCTGCGGAGAATACCCAAGATACAACCAGAGGGATGTCACAGTACATAATTGCACCTGCCACATGTCAGGTGCTTATCTAAACACTTAAATATAAAAACGTATTCAATCCGTACAATAATATGAGGGTGGGATACTATCATTGCATTTTTTAATTAGGGAAACTGAGTTAAGATCCCAGAGTAGAAATGGGCAACTCGGCCTGGCACCAGAGTTTGAACTTTTAACTATCTATTCTGTTCATTCATCAGAATTTTAGAGAACAGAGTATCATAGCTGATGATTATGAGAAAAGCAGTTGTAAATTTTGGGGTGAGAGAAATACATCACATAAAATATTTGGAGGCCAGGCGTGGTCCTAGTGCTTTGGGAGGCTGAGGTAGGTGGATTGCCTGAGCTCACAGGTTTAAGACCAACCTGAGCAAGAGCCAGACTTATCTCTAAAAATAGCTGGGCATTGTGGAAGGTACCTATGGTCCCAGCTACTTGGAACTTGGAAGGCTGAGGCAAGAGAATCGCTTGAGCCCAAAAGTTTGAGGTTGCTGTGAGCTATGATGCCACAGTACTCTACTGAGGGCAACAAAGTGAGACTCTATCAAAAAAAAAAAAAAAAAAAAAAAAAAAAAAATTAGAGAACATTTTATGTTGAATGCTATGTATCCCCGTCCCTGGCACTTCCACACTTTATTTTTAAGAAACTATGAGAAAGGTGTACATTGTTCCTCAAGACTTCAGAAATTAAGTTTTTAAAACAAATCTTTGAATGTAGCAATGGCCCATTGTAGAAAATGGCCCATGAGGGTGACATTGTGTCGTGATGGTCACCGACGCAGGCTACAGTCTTCACCTGTTCTATCTCTTGGTGCCTTTTCCTAAAACTTGGGTGAACTCATGGAAATCACAAAAATTCTCTGACCTTTAGGATGTCTTCTATAAAAGGGGGAAGTCTACTTACTAAGGTTTTTGACAGTATTCATTGACGTTAAGATTGTAAAATTCTTGGTACATAGTAAGAATATAATGTGACAACATTTTTATGAATGTTAGCATTTCAGTGGGCTTCTGTTTATTTGCTCATGGCTAACTTTAGAATGAATTGTTACATCATTGTATGAATGACTACATCACGTTAGGTGGACACCGAGTAATGTGACTCTGGCCACCTAACATTGTAGTCATTAATAGCTACCACCAGTATTGGACATGGAGATGACCCTTCTTTTGTGAAATATGTTTTTCACTTGGCTTCTGTTTTCTGTTGTTCCTCCTGCCACACTGGTCACTTCTTTTAGTTTCATTCCAGTTCCTGTTGATTTTCCCAGGCTCTTCATATTGAAGTGTCCCAAGGCTTCCTCTTCTTCATCTATACTCACTTTGTTGGGATCTCTTTCCAAAATCACATTTATATTGACTGTTTCCAAATATATTTCTCTAAACTGGAACTCAATTATAGATTCATATATTCATTTGCCTACTAATATCTCTATTTAGATGCCCAATGGAAATCTAAGTGCATGATAAAAAATTGACAGTTTTTCACCTAAAACTTGCTCCACCCATAGGCTTCCCTATCTCCAGTTGCTGAAAACCTGAAAAGAAAAACCAAAATAAACAAAAAACTTTAGAAAATGTTCAACCCTTCTTGGTTCCTCTTTTTTCTCATGGACCACATCTATGCCATCTTCAAATTATTTCCAGAATCTTTTTTTTTTTTAATTTACAAAATCTTATCCCTTCTTGCTACCTACTCTGTTACCAGCCAGGTCCAAGTGCCCTGTAACAAGTGCCCTTGTCTTTATTCCTGTAACTGCCTCCTCACTGGCTTTACTGCCCCCACTTTGCTCTCTCAGGTTTGTTCTCAACATAGCACTTGCAGTGACCCACGTGAAACATAACTTAGATCATGTCATGTCTCTGTTTATATCCAGCAGCCACAATCTCACCCAGACCAAGGCCAAGTTAAAAAAAAATTGCCTGCAAAACTACATTATCTTGTCAACTTGCCCACCTACTCTTCTGACTTCCCTCCATTGTTCACTTTTTCTCTAGTTTCTTTGCTTTCCCTTGAGTACGAGGTCTGACAATTAAGTTCTTGAACTTGTTACTGCATCTTATGTTGGTAGCACTATACAAACACCTCTGTAAGGTTTCATAAGTTTGGTTTATCAATGTCTCACAGCTGTGTTTGTGTTGACATGTGGTGGTGTCTTGCTCATTCTCACAATGGCACACAAAACCACACCACAGCAATAATGTTTGGCTGTTGTGTCATTTTGTGTGCCATTGTGAGAATGTTGGAGCTTAAATTAGAGCAATGAACAAACATTTGTAAATTTCTTGTTAAACTTGGCAACAGTAAGAGTGAAAACCAGGGACATGTTAATCCAAGATTATAGGGATAACGCATGAGGAAAACAGCACTGTAAAAATGGATTAAACATTATTCTGAGGGGAGAGGAATGGCCACTAGTGAGCAGAATTGATGAAAACATCATAAAATTCATTGACTTGTGCATCAAAATCATCAGCTGACTGTGAGAAGCATAGTAGACCATGTAAACATCAATAGAGAAACAGGAACATTTTCACTGAAAATTCTGGCCCACAACTCACAGCTCTTGCATCATGTTGAGGCACCAGCTCACACTGCACTATCCTTGAGAGAGTTTTTAGCCTGTAAATAAATAACTGTACTGGAACATCCTCCTTACTCACCTGATCTGGCCCTCAAGGACTTTTTTCTTTACTTGAATATAAAGGAAATATTGAAAGGAAGACATTGTGATGACATTCAGGACATCAGGGCAATCCAATGACAGCTTTGATGGCCCTTCTGGAAAGCATTCCAAAATTGCTTTAAAGGGTGAACTGGGTTCTGGTGTCAGTGCATAGCTTCCCAAGGGGAGTGCTTCGAAGGTGACCATAGTGATATGTAGGAAAGAGGTAGGTAGCCCTTTCTCTAGGATGAGTTTGTGAACAGAATTGTCAGACCTTGTATATCTGGCACACTCCTTTCTCAGGGCATTTGCACTGGCTTTTCTCTCTGTCTTAAATACACTGCTCCCAAATGTTGGTAAAATTCACCATTGCACTTCAAAGGCTTTGACCATCCTATTTGCAATTTTAACCCCTTACACTCTCTTCCTATATGGAATTAAATTGGACTAAGAAATTTGATTGTATTATTTTTCTGCAGAGTAATTATCATTTTTTATTATTTCTTTTGTCTATTGTCTGCTTCTCCAACTTGAGGATTTACGTTCTATTTGGGCAGCAATTTTGCTATTATAGGCACTACTATCTTCCCAGTGCTAGAGTAGTGCCTTGTTTGGGTAAATGGTAAAAACTGTCCCCAAACAACATGATAGATTTTTAGTAAATACTTGATGAATAAAAGAATGATTTATTTGTACTTTATGAGTTAGACATATTGTTCTTTTACCTGACTATACCATTTACTGCAAACTTAGGGAGCTTTATTAACAGGTATGAGAGTAGCCTATGAGTGAATTTCAATTTATTTTCTAGTAAAATTTCAGTTTATTTGCTAATTTCAAATATTTAGAATGTTTAGTCATGTACAATATATACACTGATCTTGGCCTCTGCCAACCTAACTGTTCAGCATCCCATTTCCTGTTGGAATATATCGTTAGGGAAATCACGTTCCTTCGTATCTCTCCCGCCTTCTTTTAAAACCAATAGCAAAGTGAAGAAATAGGAATGTATTTGTTTTCTTCTCTTTAGTACTTGTAATTATTTTCTTTTCATTCTCATTCATGACACCACAGAGACTGTAGAATTCAATACTAAAATCTTTCTGCTGTTTGGAATTCAGGCAATAGTTGCCTTTACCACCTGCTATTTTCTTGCTAACAATTGGAGGAACTATTATATTACATGCATGGATTGTCCAATGAGCAAAAGGCCAGGTGTCACTTTGAGTGACAGCTTTCCAGTTTGCAAAAACTGAAACTCTGTTTTTTCAATTGGGTACATGTCACTTCCACTTCAGAATACTTCCTCTCGACCTCCATTGTTTTGGCTGCTTTCTGGACTTGACATGGCAAGGCCAGGGTGGGGCAACAAAGAGAGTGCTGACGGATGGAAGCATCGGCAAGCTGGGACACATCTCCTGCTGTACTGTGTCTATCTTTGGCTAATAGTGATATAATTCCTCCTTTTTGTAAGTGACAGGTAGATGGAATTTGTGCTTTTGTATTTCTATAAAAGGGAAAGCAGACTCATGAAGTCTGTAAGAGCAGGATTCACCTAGTTTTAAAATTGGGACCTAATTCCTCAATATCGTTTCTGTATTAACTTAGTTGAATGGAAATAATAAATCTGGGGCTGTACTAACCTGATTATATCTGTCATCTCACTCAGAGTGAAGATGGCATTACATGGCTACTTTGGCTGCAGGTGGTCCCATTGGATATTACTGAGTGTCAAGGCAGCCACAGTGATGAGCTTAGAAATGAAGTGTCTGGTTAATTGGCCATGGGTAATAGTCAATGGACTGGTGTTTTTCTTAGTGGCATTGAGCAGGGCTATTTTTTCTCCAGTATCCTGTGATGTTAAATGAAAATATCTATATTGTCACTGACCCAGATAATATTATAGTTGCTTCCATTAATTCAATACTCTCTTAAGAATTGGGAAGACTTACCATTCTCCAGGGTCAGATCTGAAAATAGAAAATTCATCTCTCTTCACAACATAAACTGAGTAGGACTGCAGGCAATTTGTCCTTCTCCCAAACACGAGTGGCATGTAACATGGTAGAGGGTTGACACTTAGGCTGAGACGTCACTTTTGAAAAACAACTTTGTCCTTGAGCAAGCTTCAGAGTCCTGAATTAGAAAGATGAATGTAACAGACACTGCTATGCATTTACTAAAATTCATTTTCTCCTCTTTCTACAAACATGGCAAGGCTAATTTTCTAGTCTTCTTCTTCTTCTTCTTCTTTTTTTTTTTTTTTTTGTTATCTGTGTTATCTGGGGCTATGTGACTGAACTTGGGCTGGTGAAATCTGAGTGGAGGTGATGTGTATCACCTTGTTGCCCAGGTGATTGAGAAGAGGGTACCTGCTGGCTGCATGGAGGCATTCTGAGGACCTAGAGATGGATGGAGCCACCAGGTAGAAACTTCGAATTTCTGAATGGAGATTGCTTGACTGGAAATACCTGCATTGAAGTATGACCTGAGAGTTTGTGGGTGTGTGAAGCCATTGAGATCTTAGGATTCAATGGAAAAAAATAGCTAGCAGACAAATTACTCTATTGATAGTTTTTCGTCCACAGGCAAGTTGAATAGACAGGGGAAAATTCTAGAGTAAATAGGACCAGCTGGGCAGGTCTTTCCCAGATACAGTGCTGACAGCTGATTCTGGAGTTGACACTATAAATAACATAAAAACTCTGAAGATATATTTATTACTTTAGATATAACCGGAGAATTAAAAGAAAGAGACAAAGATACCCTCAATATTTGAAGCTGAGAAAATAGAATAGTAGATTCCTCAGGCTTAAAGGGATAATTGGAAGAAAGAGCTGAAGCCGGTCAGAGGATGAAGGGGATGCAGTGGACGTTGTCTGGCAAATGAGGAACACAGGGGCTGGAAATACAGGACAGGAGACGAGGTGAGGGGTCGGGGTGTAGCTTTAGGTTTTTGAGTCACGAGCATCTGTGAAGTACTGATAGTGGTGGTAAGAGGTGTGTTGTAGTGTAGGAGAGAAATAGGAATAGTAACGAAGGCAGGAAAATAGCCATTAACAAGCTGGCAGTCTGGGAAAGGAGTTTTTAACTAATTTGTTTAACACTGACAAATGATCTGGGTTATCAAAAATATGGAATGAAAAAAAAGTGTGGAATGAGAAAGAGCAATTTGCATAGACTCTTTCAGGCTCTTTCCTGGAGGCTTCTAGCCATATAGAGGGAAGGAAGCCTCTCTATCGTCCGGTCCACATTTATGTACATAGATATTGCTGTGATGTAATTTTAAAGAGCTGGTCCCAGGGACGGCCCAGCCTAAGACCAGAACAAAGGAAGCTTGGAAAGGCATAAGACGCATTTTGAATTTAGCATGTGTTTTGGCATTTGTCATATTTGTTGAGTATTGTTTATGTACCAAACATGATATAAAGTGCATAGAATGGGAGGTGGTCAGACTGCAGCCACAGTACAGAGTCACAGTTGCCCTGAAGTGTCAGTAAACAAGTGCTGTGGGCACACAGGGCTGGGGTTCCTCTCAGACCTTTGTGTGTGGGAGTCTGAGAGAAAGTGCAGCTTTAAACAGGGTACAGAAGGAAAAAGGCAAATGCATATGTGCCCTTGGATGATTTGTGGATGGGATGGAGGTCACTGTGGCTGGATTTCTGAGTGATGAGCCTGGAAAGGTTCAGCATTGGGGACTTGTTCTACAGCAGTGTGGCTCCCATGAAGATTTTCAACAAAGGAGGGACGCAGTCAGGTCTGTGCATTGGAAATACGGTTCTGGTAGCCTGGAGGAAGATGGATTAGAGATGGTGGAAACTGGAAACCTGGAGGCCTATTAAAAGATTATAGCAATTGTTAGGGAAGAAATAATGATGGTCATTAGGCAGAATGGTCAGTGTGGGAGGCAGAATGGCTTAAACAGTGTTTTAGAATTGGAAAAGGTAGAATTTTATGACAGACTGGTTATGAAAATGAGTGGAAGGTTTGAGAAACATTTAATGATGTTGCCTAAAAGTTCATTGTGGATGTTGGGGTTAGGAAGTTGGTATTATGTGTCTACATTATTTTATACCACATCTAATCTGGGGAAAAGATTGCCTTCACCCTCAGAGAATACCCAGAATCCAACTGTTTCTCATTGCCTCCCGCTCCACGCCGGATCCAGCCAGCATCTTCTCCTGCCTGGACTAGGACAATGCTCTAGAATTTTCCAGCTTCCGCCTCCCCTTTCTGCATTCTGTCTACAGTGCGGCAGCCAAAGTTTCCCTGCTCCAATGTGACAACAAACCTCTCTCCAACATCTTTCTATAGCTTTCCAGCTTTCTCAGAGTAAAGCCAAAATTGTCACATGATCTCCAAGAAACTATCCCAAGTCTGTCATCTCTGGTTTCCCGTACCCCATCCATGCACCCCTGCCCCTCAAACCCGTCATCTGCCCCTGTGTCCTTAGCTCCCACTTCCCAGCCTTGCTTTACTTCCTGTCACATGCCAGGCAATCCTCTGCCGCGGACCCTGCCCTTGCTTTGCTCTTCAGTGAGAATACTCTCAGATATCTGCACGGGTCACCCCTTACTTTATTCTGTTCTTCACTCAAATGTCATATTTGCAGAGAGGCCTTTTCTTGTGACTCTGTCTACTGTGTGATGTCCCTTCCTCTTCCCCTTTCTCCTTTATTTTGGTGCTCAGCCCTTTTCATTGTTTAACCTGCTTGCTTTTCACTTTAGTACTTTGGTTCTTGTTTGTCTTACTCACTAGACTATCAGCTTCATGAGGGTGAGATTTGTTTTTTCAGTATTTTTTACTGCTGTATCAAAAGGCATTTTCCCCGTGTGCCAGGCACTCTTCTGGTGATGCAGGATTGATCAAAAAGGCTCATTGTAAGATGATAGTGATGCATGATTAATTATCAGAAGGCTCATTGCACTTAAAACTCTCCTTGTAATGGGGGACATCGGCAGGTAGATGAATAATTACTTTACTGTATACAAATTATTATGGCAAAACAAGGAGAAGAAAACATCCCCTCACAGAACGCTGCTGTTTGCAGGAGCTGGGATGGGCCTGTGGGGAGGAGATACGCGAGGAGAAGACTTGGTGTGGATGCTTTCATGCCTGTGTACCTGTCGGCTCATAACAGTGTCAAACCTAACAGCACCTACACAGTAATGTGAGTTCATACTGCTTTTAAGTAATCAAAATGATAGTTGAGTTCATGATTGACGCAACATCCTTGTAGATGACTGTGTGTTCAGCACTTAAAAATTTGAATTGAGGTTCAGGACAAAGGTTTGGGCTAGATAGCAGAATTTTGATATTGATTTAGGTGATAGCTGAAGCTATGGAAGGGAATGAGATCACTCAGAGTTCAGAGCAAGGAGAGGGTAAAATAATTTTTTTTCTTATTTTATTAAAAGGTAGATGGAGAAAGAGAATCCTGGAACAGATCTGCTGGAAAAGTTTGAATGGAGTCTGGAGTTGAGCCAAGAGACCCACTTTGAATGTCAAAAAGGGAAAAATTTAAAAAAGAAATTCGCTACCCCATCAAATGCTTCACAGCACAAATACAATGAAGTGAAATGTTATTAATAATAGGACAATTGCCAATAGCTTCTTTAATTGATGAGTGGACTCAAAGTTTAAAAATGGTTGCTATTCCTTAGAGTACTAGGCACAACTTTATGCCTAAAAAAAGGTAATTCAGGAACTAGAGGAAAAAAATCAAAGATAAAGTTTCCAACGTGGGCTTTTTGTTGTGTCAGCAAGCATATTACCTCGGTTTTATTAGCCCAATAAAGCTAGTTCAAAAAAAATTTAGGTTGGATAAAGTACACGGTGTGAGTCTGGGTTTTCAAAACCACCCTCTGGAACCATGAGGAGGGCATAGCCTGGATCCAGTTTTATAGGCGCTGTGTTTTTCCCCAGGTCACTTTTTTCTTGCCCTCTTCCTTCCTGATACATCCTAGAGTTTCTTTGTGGTTTTCAAAATTCCACTGGCATATTTTTGTCTTACCCGACATCCATCTTGCCGTGGGTTCAGATATTTCTGAAAGATCAAATCACAGAGACTAATAGAATGCAGATAGTGGCGTTTTGGCCCTGTGGTGTATCTATTTCGTGAGGAGTTTAGGGACACACTGTGCGGTACATGGAAGCGGTGGAGCTGAGGAACTGGAGCACAGCGGCGGGCGGCAGGGTGATTACTGGCTGGAAAAATGCGGATGAGTTGGTCTAAGTCTAATCCTTTTGTGGCTTCCTGTGTGACACACTGTAATGAAAACATCACCGCAAATTATACGAATTGTCAAAATAGGCTACCAGAAGATTTCTTTTTTTCTCTGGAGTTTGCTAACCCAAAATGTACAGTCTTTGCATTGTACATATTGGCTGCTGGCTCTCAGTGGATATAGATGGGAGCTGAGCAATTAACATGCAATAAGAAAGTTAAACCTCTTTGAAGGCAACGGATTGGGAATCTAGAGGATAGTTGTTTCATAAATTGGAATATAGAAATAGGTTGAAAGTCAAGTTTCACTCACGGGGCTAAAAATCATATTTGCTGTTGAATGCCATGTATTTCATCTGAGTCTTGAAGATAGGCAAACCTTTCCCACACATAACCATCATTTAAAGAGATTTTGGGTGCATAATGTAATAGTTTGACATACACAGAAGGATCCCTTTTTATAAATTGGTTTAAGCACTGCGGTTCTTCTTGGAAATTTAAATATTAATCATTTGCTTGGGCCCTGTGATGTAGCTTAAAATTCTTTGAGCAATTAAAAGGTCTTCACAACTTCACTATTGAAACCCTAGCATCAGAGAAAAAACAGACACTCTGCCAAGTACATTTCAGTGACTTTTCTCGTTCACTCCTCCCAGGAGCTCTGGAATTATTTCTATTCTCCCATTTTACAGATGAGATCTCAGAGACAGGCACTCAGATGGGGCACGGCTGAGACGAGGCTCTCAGATAATTAAACGGCTTGTACAAGGTCTCATAAAAAATCTGTGATAGAATGTCCTAAATTCCCGGTTTTGTTAATTCTGTTTTACACTTGGTATCTGTTATTCAACTCACTTGTAGAGCCACTAGAGCAGGCGTCCTCAAACTGCGGCCCACGGGCCACGTGAAGCGGTGTGAATTTGTTCCCATTTTGTTTTTTACTTCAAAATAAGATAGTGCAGTTTGCATAGAAATTTGTTCATAGTTTTTTGTTTTAAACCATAGTCCGGCCCTCCAACAGTCTGAGGGACAGTGAATTGGCCCCCTGTTTAAAAAGTTTGAGGATGCCTGCACTAGAGTTTTTCCTGGGAAAATCGATGACGTATCTTAATGTAGTGTGTTTCTGTGTGTTTGTGTGCACACTTTACTAACATTTCTCATAAAGTAATGTGAAAGCCGATTTACTTTTCTATGATGCATTAATTCAATAGGCAGTTGCAAAGCAGTCTCTGGAGGCCATGGGTAAAGATTTGGAAGTACTTGGTCTGTAGGTGGTAGCTGAGGTCATTGGGGAGAAGTATTGTGACAGTATCATGCTGTAGTCTGCAAAAAAAATGAATGAAACAAAAATATTTTGATGCATAAGACTAAGGATTTGAAATAGTTCAAGACTATCTATATATAAAATTGTTTTTTAATTTCAGGATATTGTGAGGGCACAAATAACCAGGTTACGATATTTGCATTTGTTAGGTAAAGTCCTTCTTGTAGTTGTGTCCCACACCCCAAAGGTGTGCCATACATACCTACCTTGTGCCTTTTAACTGGGAGCATGCCAATACCCCCTGATTTCATTCCTCTTCCCCAAACTTGAATAGAATTAAGCTTTTCTCCTATGAGGGCAGGCTCTCTACTGGCTTCATAATAAAATTGAGAGCGTGAGGTACTTGCTTTTCCATTCTTATGATACTTTACTAAGGAGAATGTGTTTCAACTCCATCCACGTTAATACAAAAGAAGTAAAGCCTCCATCTTTTCTTATAGCTGAGTAGTGCTTTATGGTATGCCTATACCATTCATTCCTGAGTTGATGGGCATTTACATTGTTTCCACATCTTGGCGATTATAAATTGAGCTGCGAGAAACACTCTAGTGCAAATGTCTTTATGATAAAATGATTTTTTTTTTTTTTCCTTCTGGGTAAATGCCTAATAGTGGTATTGCAGGGTCAAATGGAGGATCTAATTTGAGTTCTTTGAGGACTCTCTGTACTTCTTTCCGAAGATGCTATATTAGTTTGTAGTCCCACCAACAGTGTAAAAGGGTCCTTCTCTTTCCACATCAGCACCAGCATCTGCAACTCTGAGACTTGTGATGTGGGCTATTTAAGGGGGTTAAGTAACGTCTCAGGGTGGTTTGGATTTGCATTGCTCTGATGATTAGGAATAATGACAAATTTTTCATATGGTTATTTGTCATTCATCTGTCTTCCTCAGAGAAGGTTTTCTCTTGTCTCTTGCCCAGTGAGATGTGGAATTATTTGCTCTTTTTTTTTGTTGATTAATTTGAGTTCTATAGATCCTAGTTATCAAACCTTTGTCAAATTCATGATATGCAATATCTTTTCCCATTCTGAAGGTTGTGTATTTTCTTTAATTGCTGTGTAAGGACTTTTCAATTTTATTAAGTCCCATTTATTTATTTTTGTTGTTATGATTGCTGCTGGAAGTCTTCTCCATAAAGTCTTTCCCCTGACCAACATCCTCAAGAGTTTCTCCCACACTATCTTCTAGGATTTTTATCATTTCAGGTCTTAGATTTAAATCTTTTATCCATATTCAGTTAATTTTCATAAGTGGTAAAAAGTGTGGGTCTAGTTTCAGTCTTTTACATGTGGTTATCCAGTTTTCCCAGCACTGTTTATTGAATAGGGGTTCTTTTCCAGGTATATGATTTTGTTTGATTTATCAAAGATCAGATGGCAAGTAGAGACTTGTTTCATTTCCTGGTTTTCTATTCTGTTCCATATTTCTATATCTCTATTTTTGTGCCAATACCATGCTTTTTTGATCACTATAGACTTGTGATATAACCTGAAGTCTGGTAGAGTGATGCCTTTGGCTTTGTTTTTATTACTAAGAACAGCCTGGGCTATATGGGTTATTTTTTCGATTCCATTCAAAATGGAGTACTACTTTTCCAGTTCTTCAAAGTATGATGTTCGTATTTTAATGGGGATTGCATTAAATATGTAGGTTGCTTTGGGTAGTACAGACATTTGAACAATGTTGATTCTTCTGCTATTTCTTTTCTTAGAGTTCATAATTCTCTTTGTCGAGGTCCTTCATCTCTTTTGTTAGGTATATTTCTGGGTGAAGAGAATTGTATCTTTGATTAGCTTCTCAACTTGGCTGTTATTGGTATACAATGCTACCTATTTGTGGACATTGATTTTATACCCCAAAACATTACTGTATTTCTTGATCATTTTCAGGAGTCTTGTAGTTGAGTCTCTGGGGCTTTCTAAGTATAAGATCTTATCGGCAAAGAACAAGAGTTTCATCTCCTCTTCCCCCATTTGAGATGCTCTTTATAGCCTTCTATGCCTTGATTGCATTGGCTAGAACTTTCAGCACTATGTTGAATAGTAGTGGCAACAGAGGCCATCCTTCTCTGATTTCTGTTCTAAGTGGAAAAGCTTTCAGTTTTATTTCATTCAGTATGATATTAGCTGTGAATTTGTCATAGGTGGTTTCAATCAATTTAAGAAACATGCCACCTACCCCTATATTCTTAAGTGTTCTTGTTAGAAAAAGATGCTGTATTTTATCAAATGCTTTTTCTTCATCTTTTGAAAGGATCATATGGTCTTTGTTTTTGCTTCTATTGATACGGTGAATTACATTAGTGGATTTGCATATGTTAAACAGCCTTGCATCCCTTGGATGGAGCATACTTGATCATGATGTATAATTTTGTTGATGTGTGACTGTAATATATTGGCTAAGATTTTGTTGAGTGTTTTTGCATCAATATTCATTAGTGAAATTGGTCTGTAGTTTTCCCTTTAGTTGTGTCCTTTCCTTGTTTTGGTATAAGGGTGATATTTGTTTCATAGAACTTGTTGGGGAAGGTTCTTTCTTTCTCGATGTTTGGGAGTAAGTTCAGCAGCATAGATACAGGCTCACCTTGAAGTTTTGCTAGAATTCTGGTGTGAAGCCATCTGGTCCAGGGCTTTTATTTCATTTTTTCTTTTTATTGTTATTATTAAATCATAAATGCATAGATCATGTATACATTAATGCATGTATGGGGTACAATGTGCTGATTTCATATAGAATTAGGAGCATTTACATTACACTGGTTAATATAAACCGCATTTTGTTTACTTAATTATTATGTTAAGACATTTATACCTATACTTAATAAATCCAACAAGAACTAGAAATAAAAATCTCTAATAACCTCAATCAGAAACAAAAAAGGGAAAATGAAAGCAGATACCATTGAGATACAGAGATTATCTCTGGCTACTACAAGAAACTCCACACCCAAAATTTGACAATGTAGAGGAAATAGACCAATACATAGAATCATACCATCTCCTTAAACTTATCCAGAAAGAAATAGATCTCTTGAATAGACCTATATCAAACAATGAGATTGAAGAAACAATAAACAAACTTCCAAAAACACTGGTCAAGGGCTTTTTTTTTTGGAAACATTTGACCAGGTTTGGGATTGAATTACTCTTCCTTTTCCATTTCCATAAGATGACTGTTGATGTGCTTTCTTTCTGTATTTTGGATGTATGCATCTAATGCAATAAATTTCTCTCTTAGGACTGCTTTTGCAGTATCCTATAGGTTTTGTTAACTTTTAGCTTCATCGTCTTTCTGTTTGAGGAATTTAATAATTTCCTCCTTTATCTTCCTTGGCCCGACTATCATTCAGCATAAGATTATTTGATATCCAAATCTTCTTGTGGGGATGAAAATTTTTCTTGTAGTTGAGTTCTACCTTTATTGCCTTGTGGACTGAGAAGATACAAGGTATAATTTTAGTTCATAATTTTGTTGAGGTTTGATTTATGACCTAGGATATGATCTATTTTGGAGTATATTTCATAGGCTGATGAGAAGGATGGATATTTCTTAGCTTTGGGATAGTGTGTTCTGTATATGTATTAATTCCATTTATTCTAGGGTCACATTTAAGTCCTTTGTATCTTTATTTAGTTTCTGTTTAGTTCCAAAAGAGGGGTGTTAAAGTCTCCAGCTATTATGGTGATATAGGATATTATATTGCTCAGAGCAATCAAGGTCTATTTCATAAATCTGGATGCATTTAAGTTGGGTGCATAAATATTTAGAATTGAAATGTTCTGTTGATGTATTGTTCCCTTGACTGGCATGAAGTAACCATCTTTAATTTTCTTAACTTGAGTTGTTTAAAATCCACATGTATCTGAAAATAAGTTTGTGACCTCTCCTTCTCTTTTCCATTTGCTTGAAATAACTATTTTACAACATTTTACTCTGAGTCTTATTATGTCTTTCAAGGTCAGATGTGTTTCCTGGAGACAACATACGAATGCCTTGTGCTCTTTTATCCCATTGGCGAGCTGTGCCTCTGAGTGGGGAATTCAAGCCATTTACATTTATTGAGAGAATTGATATGTGTAGTGGAGTTCTATTTATCTTATTTTGTGAAAGTCCATTGCTTAGTTTTATCCTTTGTGCCATTATGGAAGCTAGGTCTTGTCCTTCAGTTTGTGGGTGTTTACTTTGCTGGTGGTTCATTGTGATTTTCAAAGTGGAAAATAGATCTGAGGATTTCCTTTAGAACTAGTCTAGTGACAGATTTCCTCAGTGTTTACATTTCAGTAAAAGAATTTATTTCTCCATTGATGATGAAGCTTAGTTTAATGGAAACAGAATTCTGGGGTGAAAATTGTTTTGTTTAAGAGGGTTAAAGGTAGATGACCACTCTCTTCAGCACTGGAAAGTTTCAGCTGAGAAGTCTGTTGTCACCTTGATGGACCTGCTTCTGTACGTCAATTGATGCTTACTCCTGGATGCTTGTGGAATTGTCTCTTTCTTCTTGACTTTGGACAGGTTCATTACATTGTGTCTTAGAAATGCTGCATTTGTGTTGAGATGACCTGATCTCTCTAAAAGGAGTGTTTTGGAATCTTTAGTGATACTTGAACAATTTTCATGTCTTCCAGTAGTGGTTATTTTCCTTTGGGAAGTTCTTCTTCCCCTTCAGGAAAATCTATAATTTGTATGTTTCAATGTTTCATGAAATCCCACCCAAAACCATGGGCTCGTGGACTCCTTGAACCAGACTAATTTTGTGACCGCCTCCCCAGCCAGACCACTGCTGTGACCCCCAGCACTCAGAGAAGAGAATAAAAAAATGTAAAAGGTTATAAAAATGGCTAAAAAATTTTTAAAATATAATTGTATAAGATAAAGAAGAATAAAAGCAATATCTTAGCTATTGTAGGAGAAATTTATGTGGGAAAGATGAGAAAAGTAGAAAAATCTCTATCAAAGAGAGAAAAATGAGATAAATTAAAAAGAACAAAAGAATAAAAGGGGCTGAAGACCCATAATAAAAGTGGAGGAGCCCTTGCTATTGAAAAAAGTAAAACTGAAAAAAAAAAAAACTCCCGAACCAAAAAACAACTAAACAAAAACAACAATAACAACAAAAGAGAAAAAATGAAAAAAAAAAACAAAAACCACGTAAGACACAAAAATTGAGAAAAGAAGTCGAAAATGTAAAAGTGTGTGTGTGTGTGTGTGTGTGTGTATGTGTGTGTGTGTGCATTCGCATATTATTGCAATATATTGCCTAGACATCAGGTAGTGCTGTGGTGTTAGGAGACAGAGAAAACACATAGGATTCATTGTGTATAATGTGAGTGGGAAGCCACTGTCCAGCTGCAAGGGACATCAGATCTTGTCTTTCTGACTTCTTTGCCCTCCATCCAGGCCTGTTCATTTCATTAGCATTCAGTCCCTGCAGAACTGGGGTTCCAAAGCTCTCCCCACACCTCCTAGGAGACCTGCAGACAGAGTCCCCTGACAACAATGCAGGCCTCCTTGGGGGTGTGAGGACTGCTCAGCTCACCCCAGGATGGCCACTGGAGCTCAGCAGGTGCACCAGAGCCAACTGTGCACCAGAACCCCAGGAACTGTTCCTCACACATGGGTAGTCTTCCCAGAATGGCATGCCCTGCCAGCAGCCAAGCTGATGGGAGAATGACCCTACCCAGTGTTCCAGGCTGGATGCTGCTCCAGCGAGCAACCCAGTCTAAAATACTGCAGGACAGCCCTTTCCTGTCTCCAATCCTCCATTGGAGAGCTGACCTCTGCCCATGCCAAGGACCTACCTTCCATGGTTTTCCTCAGCTCCCAAACTCCTCCTCAACTCCTGCTGCTTTACTGTGTCCCCAGAGTGATGTTTCTGTGCAAATTCCCCACTAGAGGTAGGTGATGTCCACTCTTCCCATCTCCCCATGAGTAGCCAGCAAGGACCTGTCTCTAGTCCATCATCTTGCTCTCACTCTCTATTACCATATTTTAAATGGCTCTTGGTGTCTCTCCCCCAAGAAACCTAAAAAACCAAGTTGGTTAAACATATACAGTAGAACCTCCATAGCCAGCCACCTCCCTACTTTGAACATCTCCTTAAGTTAACCTCATTTTCTTTAGACTAGACAGGCACCACATGTGTCAATATAGTAAACCTATTTTGTTATGTTGACCAGTTTGTTGCAGTGCCTAGGGTGGTCATGTTATAGAAGTTCTACTGTATTTGATCTTTGCTTAACATGTCCAAAGTGCTAGGCAAAAAGGCCAAGTATGACTGTGACCTTGCCCCAGCTTTCAAGGAATGTTTTTCAGTAAGGAATGGGTAATATGGCAATAGTGTTGATATGAGACAGAATGTGAGAAGTGCTATAAGAAAAGAAAAATGTGCCATGGCATTCAAAAAAGTCCGAGAGCACATCTGGTGAAAGTTTTGTAGGGAAGTATTTTATAGGAAGGCTGGAGTTTCAATAAGGAAGAGATGTGCAAAAAATAGTAGGTGAGAAGAGGCCAGTAGGAGAATTTCAACAGAGTGGCTTTCAATCCCTCCCACTGAGAAAGAGAATTAGATGAAGTTTCTATATTACCCTAATTTCTGGAAAGTACAAGTATTTCATGGTTTTTCTATAAAGAAGAAAAACATGAAATATACTGTAATGAAATCTAAAACTATATTAGGGATTTTTTTTTTTTTTTTTTTTTTTCAGGGAAGTTAAAGAACTGTGTGGTCCAGGTAATCGGAATGATTATAATGTCCTTGGCAGTAAATGGAACCCTCCCCCCAAAATAGGAAAAAAAGGAATCAAGTGCGTATATAATTGTCTTTTCAAGAAAAAGCACTGGCAAGTTAAAAATAGAATTAGTAGCATCTCTGAAGTTTCTTCTACTTCTCTACTTCTTAATATAAAATGGTAGAGATTATAAAAGCTTGATTCTGTAATTGAAAACTGGATGGATATTAACAAGGTGAGTAGAGCAATGCTTTATAAATAGTTACAATGCTTTATAATATAGTCACAATCTACCACTTCTTATAACATTTTTTACAATACGATTAAGTTTACAAAGGTCCTCTGCTTTTCATAATCATCCCAAAGCTTTTTTACAGCTGATAGAAAAATCTCTCAGCTCATCATGCTAGGATATCTGAGACTCATTAGAACGTACCAAACACATCCCACTTATCAATGAATGAAAGTACCAGAAGGCTGCTCTGCTGAGCACACCCTGTGGAAGAGACATGTGTGGCAATTCCCTCAGGAGCTGTTGAATCTCGGTAGAGTAACAGACGATGAGCTCAGTCCTTATCCGATAGAGACTCTCCCCTGCCTCAGTCTAGATGGTATTAGTTCCCAGGAATTTTGACCCCAAAGTGCTGAATTTGTTAGCACTTAATTATTTTTTAGATAACAGAGGCCGCTTTAAGGTTCAGAATGGGAGAAACTTGGTGGGGTGGTGTCTGCAATAAGGACATTGAATCTGAGAGTGGCCAGATAGTTCTATATGGTATTGTTAGGCTGAAGAAGGTTAAGCTTGAAGCGGTTTTAATGGACCCACATTTTAACTCCTGAGAAGGAAGAATGACATTTTCTTCTAAATGAAAATGATGTTTTTATCACATGGGCCCTCCTAATCTGGTTGCTGTCTATTTGATAACAGAAATTCATTCTAGGTTGAGAAAGAATTAACTGATTAATCCATCTTAATCAAATACTTGGCAAGTCCTATATTTAAATATCTCAAGTGCCTTATTTTAGGAGTTTAAGAAAATTCTGGGTTTTTTCCTTTCCATATTCAGTTCCTATTTTGCCTTTAAAAAAATAGACTTTTTAAAAAAATTTAGTACAGAGATTTTCCATATGCCCCCTGTCCCCATGCATCCACAGCCTTCTCTACTATCTACGTCCCCCACCAGAGTGGCGTATTTATGACAATGGCTGAATCCTTGCTGACACATCATTATCGCTCAAAGTTCATAGTTTTCAATAGGGTTCACCCTTGGTGTTGCACATTTTATGGGTTTGCACAAATGTATGATGACATTAACCCACCGTTATAGTGTCATTAGATGCTGGACTAAACATTATAGAATATTTATACTGCCCTGAAAAGCCCTCTGCCTTCCTCCCCTCCTAGCAATTCATTGATCTTTTTAATGTCTTTAGATTTGTCTTTTCCAGAATGCCATATAATTGGAATTGTACAGTATGTAGACCAAGTTGGTTAAACATATACAGTAGAACCTCCGTAGCCGACCACCTCCCTACTTTGAATATCTCCTTAAGTTGACCTAATTTTCTTAGACCAGACATGCACCACATGTAAGTGTCAGCATAGTAAACCTATGTGAGATTGGTTTCTTATACTAGTAGTGAGTAATATTTAATTGTCTGGACATACCACAGTCTACTTATCCACATTTCTGCTGACAGGCTTCTTGGCTGTTCCAGGTTTTGGCAATTATGAATGAAGCTGGTATAAAGACTCATGGGCAGGTGTTGGCATGAACATAAACTTTCAGCTCCTTTGGGTGAAAAGAGCATTATTTTTGGCCTGTATGGGGAGTATCTGTTGTTTTATAAGAAACCAGCAAACTGTTCTTCAAAGGGACTGTGCAATTTTGCATTGACACCAGCAAAGGAAGACAGCCCCATTGCTCCACATCCTTACCAGCACTTGCTGTGGTCAGTGGTTTGAGTTTTGGCTGTTCTAATAGGTATGTGGTGGTGTCTCATTGTTTTGATTTGTGACTCCCTGATGATATATATGTTTAACATCTTTTCAAATGCTTATTTGCCATCTTTATATTTTACTTTTTTTGTGAGATAGGGTCTCACTCTTTCTCATCAGAGCTCACTGTAGGCTCAAACCCTGGACTAAAGTGGTCCTCCTGCCTCAGCCTGCCCCATAGCTGGGATAATAGGAATGCAGCATCATGCCTGGATAATTTTTCTAGTTTATTTATTTATTTTTTTATAGAGGTGGGGTCTTGCTCTCTTTCAGGCTGGTCTCAAATTCCTGACCTCTTGCCTTGGCCTACTAAAGTGGAAGGATTATAGGAACCACCTCACCTGCCCCTTATGTCTTCCTTAATAAGGATTTCTTTTCCTTTTTTCTTTTCTTTTTTCTTTTTTTTGAGTATTCTGTTCTTTTCATTTTATCAACTGGCTTTCACGCATCTTAGTTTGAAGTATATTTATTTATTTATTTATTCATTTATTTTCTTTCTTTAGCAATTCTCGTGCCCTTTGCCTCCTAAGTAGCTGGGACTAAAGGCATCCGCCACAATGCCTGACTTTTTTTTTTTTTTTTTTTGTAGAGATGGGGTCTCACTGTGGCTCAGGCTGGTCTCAAACCTCTGAGCTCAGGGCAATCCACCTGCCTCAGCCTCCCAGAGTGTTATGTTTATGGGTGTGAGCACCATGCCCAGCCTGCCTTTGCTTTTTCAAAAAGATCAGTTGTCTATTTATATGGGTTTAAGTCTGGCCTCTCTATTCTGGTGCCTTGATCTATTTGTATTTTCTTTATCCAATATAGGATTTTTTTTTGAAAATTTACAAATTATAATGAGCTATCATTCTATATTTATAAAAAGAAAGGAGAAATCTTGTGGACATTTTTCAAAGAGGCCAATATATTTCAAAGTTATATCTATTATTTTTTCAAGCCTGGGGGGCAGAACTAAACTTAATTCTCTTGTCAGTGGATTGTAAAATAGAATACTTAAATTTCTGGGGAAGGTTGGAATTTAGGTGTTGAAAGGCTGCTGCTTCATCTTTTCTTTTCACTGTTGATAGCTGGTACCACTCTGGCCTGACTAACTTTCTCATATCCACCTGCCCCTGTTTGTGGCAGAAGCGCCTGCACCTAGGATAGTACCCCCACTGTAAATCTGAATTTGAAAGAGCAAATCCTGCTGCAAAAAGAGGGTGTGGCCCAGAGGTTTCTATATTCCTGATTTCTATACTCCTAAAAGGGCAGAATCACCTGCTCCAATTCCCCTCCCTTTTCTACTGCTTCCCTCTGCCCTTTAGTTAAAGGTTTCTTTGCACCTGTGCTCAGGGCAAATGCAGTGGTTCTCACATTCGTTTATGAAATACCTTTTTCAAAATGCAGGTTGCTAGGCTTCACTCCTCATAATTAGTGATTCTGAAAGTCTGATTGGGTCACAAGAATCTGCTTTTAGAGCAAACTCCTGACTGTATGTGGTTGGCAGAATGCACTGAGAGAAGCACTGTCAAAGAAGTGGTTTAATACTAATAAATCAAGTGCTAGCTCTTTGAAACAAATAAGTAAAAATAAGCAGCATAAGACCTGCTAAGTACAATTTGAAAATTCAAGATCTTACCAATAAAGGTGCACATAATCAAATCAAACAACAGTAATGCTTCTGGGAGATTACACTTCTAAGATTCTCCCTTAGGAACAGGGTAAATACAAAGATTGATGTGCTATATACATAACAAATGGAGAAGGGAAAGTTATAAGGAGGCTCAAGAGAAGGTGCTGTTTGTTGTGTTTTATTGACATGACTCCAGCATGAGTTTCTTTACTTGAAACTGCTTAGTCTTCAAATTTATTTTTTCCAAGAGAATACATCATTAGTAGGCCTAAAACAAAATTTTACATTTCAGATAATTTGTTTTTAAGGTGGAGCTCATTTTAAGACTCCATGGGCTCATTTTGCCATTGCTGAATGTTTCCTGTGATTTCATTCTGTCCCTGTTTATCTTCCTTAAAGTTCCACCTACTTTGTCTGGGATACGCCTCTCTCCTTATGACCTGTGCATGTGTGGGTAAACCAACATGTGCTTCAAACCTAGCACGGACGCTGGCTCTGCACTGTGCCTGTCGGTGTTCATGAGACACCTTCTCCAGTTAACAGCACATGGCTTTTTTTTGACAATTTATTTGAAAGACATTAAGGTGGCAGATTCAAACCTTTTTTTATGTGTCATATTGAATGAGATTGGATATTATCCATTTTAAAATCTTAAGATCTTTAGTATTTTTCAAAGAATGTAAAAAAAAAATCCCTCCACCAATGATTAAATATATAATTAAACCTATTTTGGCAATAGCTAATTTAATTTTATTATTAGTCTTTCAAGAACAATATGAACAAAGCTTTTCTTCGATTTGTTCCTGGAGAGCAACTGTCAGCTGTCAATTCTATCACAACCTGGATCTCTTTGTGGGTGTAATTTAACATTACAACTTCTCCCTTATCTCAAGTACTAGTATGTTCTGAATGTTATAGCTTAATTTATTCAGTTAACAATTGTTTACTGAGAGTCCACCTCAGGCAGGGATATCGTTCTGGCACTTAATGCAAACGAAACCGGTCCAGATGCCATCATTCAGTTTGAACAAATTTTTCTATTAAAAACATTTATAAGAGTGAATCATTCACAGAGTTACAAATATTTACATACTGTGCTGTTGTAGAAATGAGATAATAAAGACTTCTTCTCATCTTAATGTATCTTATTTCTCAGGGTAAACCATTTTTCAGATATTCAAAGGTATCCTTCTAAAGAGTTTGTAATGTATGTATAAGAATACAACTAAACATATAGAAGCATTTGCCTAAATTGTCTGTAAAATGAAAAATAGTAGAAGTATTAGCAATTTGCTAGTGGGTTAAATAGGGAATAATTAAGGAAAAACCAGATTTTCCATCAGTGTCCTAGTGGTGAAGCTGGAACCTGCCAGTCGGGGGTGCTAGACTCTGTTAGACTTTTCCCTGGGGGGTCAAGCTTTTTGGCTTTTCTGGGCCACAGTGGAAGAAGAGTTGTCTTGGTTCACACGTTAATTACACAGAAACTAACAGAAGCTGACAAGCAAAAAAAAGGTCAGTGCACAGTTTCCCACCACCACAGAGAAGCAAACAAAACAAAACACACCAACCTCCCCTCCCCCAAGACCCTTTATATAATAATCTGAATTATGCAGCAGCCCATTCAGACTCTTCTAAAATCATCAAGCAGGTCCCACATTTGAAATTACTAATATAGAAAATGTACATATCTAAGTCATGAAATGTCTTTGTTTTGATATTTTTTATTATAAAAGTAAAAGAAAAGTGGGCAACCTAAGGCTAGTGGGGTATTTGACATTGATTGCAGAAACTAATACATCAATATGTGGTTTGATGGAAGCAGTCGCCATTTTCAGTGAGTTGTCGAGGTGCTCGTCAGCTATTTTGTTCTAATTTTACTCTTTTTTTTTTTTTACTCTTTTTTTTAATTTATTAATATTAAGTCATAGCTGTGTACATTAAGGTGATCATGGGGCACTCTAATTTTGCTCTTAACGTGCTCCATTCTTGAAAATACTTGCTCACAAATGCAAGCTCTGTCAAGAAGTGATGACATGAATAAAGGGTGATTGTGAAGCAAGGGGTATTTGTTTCTGGGAAGACAGGACCTATAGGAGTCTAAGAAAGAGATGTGATCAAATATTTCTTTAAGTTGAATGTCAGGTTGCAGCCATACGCATTCCATTTGAAAACTGTCACGTAACATATTTATGCTGACTGAAAATGGAGTTGCAAATGCACCAAAATATTGATTATTTTCCCAGAAATCTTTAAATCTGTTTTCAAATTCTTATATCAAATTGAAAAACCAAGCTGCATACTTTTTCACTATCCATCGGACTGTGTTTCAGCCAATGTGTTGAGATGCATAAAATTGTTTGCCTTAATTTCAGCTTCTATAATTTCAGTTTCATTTGCAATGCTGTTATGGTTTGAAACATTGTATTGATAAGTTGATTTTCACCTTGAAGACTCATATTTAACTCATTTAAATGAGTGGTTAAATCCACCGAAAATGCTAAATCTGTAAGGTGGTTTCCATTGCCAAGTTCTGGCACAAATTTGGTTTTTGATACTATAAACAACTTGATAGCATGTTGCAAATCATAAAATCTTTGTAACATTTGGTCTTGACTTAGTCATTTTCCAAAATGGAAATGATGTCACTATAATCAGCATCAATACTTTTAAGGAATTCCTGGGATTGGTGATGATTCAGTCCTTTGGCTCTTAAGAAATTCACAGTATTTTTTTTTTTTTTTTTTTGAGACAGAGTCTCACTCTGTCACCATGGGTAGAGTGCTGTTGTGTCATAGCTCATAGCAACCTCAAACTCTTGGGATCAAGTGATTCTCTTACCTCAGCCTCTGTAGTAGCTGGGACTATAGGAGCCCGCTACAATGCCCAGCTGTTTCTTTTGTTTGTTTTAGAGAAGGGTTCTCGCTCCAACTCAGGCTGGTTTCCAACTCCTGAGCTCAAGCAGTCCACCTGCCACCACCTCCCAGAGTGCTTGGATTACAGGCATGAGAACCTGTGCCCAGCCTAAGTTCACAGTTTTGATGACGGTTTTCATGATGTTATATATTTTTAAAGATTTTGTGCATAAATTTACTTGAAGTGCTATGCAATGATAGTTCACCAAACATGATTTTGAGTGACAACTGCATCATCTTCTATTAATTTTACACATCCTCACCACTGCTGGCACATGTCAGTAACTGTCCCTGATATGTTGACAGTGCACAAAGAAAATTTCTTTACCAGTTTGCATAAATCTCTGGATTTAGTTGTGTCTTTTAATGGTGCTAAAGAAACCATTTTTTCAGTGACATCACATTCATCATCAATACCTTTAAGAAAAATCACAAGTTGAGCTGTATTTATAGGACCTTGCCACAGCATAATATTTAAAATTAGCAGCTTTACTTTACAAATTTTTTTTGATAGATTTTCCAATTTCATCAATTTAGCTGTCTTGCCTGTCTTGTGAGGTGAACTGAATTTAGAAATGTCCCCCTTTTTTTCAGGGGAAATTATTTGATGTACCTGCCATGCTTTCCAGGTGTTGCTTAATAAACTCACCTCAGTAAATGATTTTGATTTTTTTTTATTATTAAATATGCTTCCAACCAACTGGATGTTATAATAGAATCCATCTGAGTTGTAACCTTCTAAAAGTTTTTTTCAGTTTCACTATTTTGTCCTGACAATACGATCCTTCATACACGTTGAATTTGGCAGAATGTTTCTGCACATAGTGCCTTTTCAAATTATGGTCTGCAAAGACTCGCACAAATTCCCTACAAATTAAGCAAAGTGCCTTCCTATTTGCATTGACTAAAAAGTCGTCTGTCCACCCTTCATAGAATAATCTTCCTTCATTTATAATTTTTCTGTTTTTGGTTCTGTTCCTTTTGAGACATTGTAGAAGCCATGCTAGGATTAAAAAAATAATGATAGGTATAGGAATATATTTTTATTATAAAAATTAACCTACAGGAAAATAGCAAGGTTTGGGCCCTTCTACATCCCAGTAGAGGCTAATTGTAAAGCGTGGAGGGTGATGGGTGAGGTGCCAACAAGGTGTGGGAAGTACCTTAATGATCAGATAAAATGCTCACCTGACTGCTAAATAACATTAAATGCTAAATAATGTGGCAATGATAGGTTGAAATATCATTGATAATTCCTGCCTCGACAAGTCACCATGAACACAGTGTAACATCTGATGGTATCAACTTGACTATTTGCGCTCGAAAGACAACACGCTGGAGGTTGTACGCCACGTGAAAATGAAACCACATGTGTACAATTAGCGAGAGCACATGTGTGTTTATTTTACATGACATTGCGACGTGACATTGCTGTCTACAAACATTACATTTGAGAACCATGCAATTGAGATCCATGAAAAAAAAAATCACAAAACATCTCATAATGCTTTAAGTAAGTTTATGATGCTGTGTTAGACCCTATTTGTAGCTATCCTGGGCCAGGGGCATGGGTTGGAGACCCCTGCTCTACTTTTAAAAGCTAATATGGATTTATTCCTTCTAAGTTCACAATAACCTTTTGTATCTATACACAATAAGTGGGGAACACACACAAAAATGCTATACATCCAGACCTCTACAGCATCAATATCGAAGACTAAAGGGAAGCCTAGTAACAGTGATTGGTATTTAAAAAATCTTTATGTGCAATCTTTACATGCTAATCAGTCTAACTTAGAAGCATACATTGATATTTCTTTCATGTGACTTTTTTTGTTTCAGACATGGCTTGCACTCCTTTTAGCTATTTAATTTTAAATGTGACATGCTGCCAAATTTTGCTTTTATTTCAGTAATATCTATTATGATTTCATTTTTTTATTGGATCAAGAGAAAACTAAATGAACAGAAAACATATTTTATTTCCTGGCAAGGCCAGATATAATTACTTTTAATTTTTTTAAATTCATGAATGCCTATGTACGCTATATATATATATACTATATATATATATATACTCTATAGAAATACTTTCTCAGTTACTATCCATCAAGTTTTAAATAAATGAAAATAATTCCACCAATGTCAACAAAATACAATCATATTTTTGAAATGTTTCTGAATAGTTGATATAAATGGGGGAATTGATAACTGCATAAGAAATAAACCTAAATTTTAATGACTAAATATAATAGAACTAATTCTTTTTTTTTTTTTGAGATAGAGTTCCACTATATCACCCTCGGTAGAGTGCCATGGTGTCATAGCTCATAGCCACCTCCAACTCTTGGGCTTAAGTGATTCTCTTGTCTCATTCTCTCAAGTAGCTGGGACTATAGGTGTCTGTCACAATGCCTGGCTATTTTCTTTTTTGTTGCAGTTGTGATTATTGTTTAGCTGGCCCAAGCCGGGTTCGAACCTACCAGCCTTGGTGTATGTGGTTGGTGCTGTAACCACTGTGCTATGGGTGCCGAGCCAGTAGAAGTTAATTCTTACTGAAGAATAGTGTGATGCAGGTTTTTCTTATATGAAGGCGGCTTTCTTCCACATGGAGATTTAGAGATCTAGGCTTCCATTATCCTGTGGATACATAATCACACGAGACATTCAGCCTGCAGCGGTCAAATCCCCAGTAAAATCTTTCAACTGATTAAAATTCCTCTAGGTATAACAGCCTGTATCCCTCAGAAAAGTGCCACTTAAATTGGAGGAGAAATAAGGTGTGTGTGTCTCAGGGGGAGAGTGGGTGGTGGCAGTGGTGTTGTTGAGAAGTTGAGAAAGAACAGAAAGAAGGCAATGAGACCACGTCTTGAAATGAGCTTTGGGCATTTCATCAAACAAATCTGTCAGCTTTTTTTGAATACAGTCATACTGCTGAAGAATTCGTGGACCTAGATTAAAGGTCTATGATTGCTCAAGATTTAAAACAAGCACCGAGGCGCCATTCTTTCATGTGGAAGTTAGTGAGAAATCTTTTCAGCTCTTACAGGGCTTATTCTAATGACAAATTTAGTTGCAGCCAAGAAGATCACAAAAAACAAACCAAAAAATCAAAAAACAAAAAACTCATAAAGAGTCAGCACGATCTTCTTCAGGTGTAGAATTAGGGACTAATGAGGGAACATCCCTTACCCAGGAAGATTTCCAGTGTGTGTCCCGTGGGATTCACTGCTGTTGGCCAGTGTGTTCTATGTGACTGTCAAGCATGCGGTTTCCATCCAGACTGTTGCTGTGGATTCTGTTCTATCACTGTGAAGTGAGGGGTGGGGGGCAGATGGATGCATGTTTGACAGTGATGCAGAGACTCCTGCACCCTTCACAGATGAAGGGCTTTGATGTGATGCCAAGCAGATGGGCCTTTGGCTTTTTCCCTTGAGGCGGGCTCCCATGAACCCACATGTGGAAAGGCAGTAACAAAGGGAGAAGGGAGAACGCCTGACGCTGAGCGGGGCAGACTGTGATCAACATATTGGTGCAGACCCATTTGCTTGTTTTCCAACCCGAGTCCCTGATTCTGTGAAACATTGCCTTGCCAACTTTGGTGGGGCATAACATATACATAAATAAAAACAGATACATTGAAAAGTTTAAGAGAAGTTATGATTATGTAAAAATTTATCTAAGAATCCATTATTCACATGGATAAAAATAGTGGTAGCTGATATCTATTAAGCATGTACCTAGGCCAGCCACTGTATAAGTTCATTTAGTCCTTACAAATAGCCTTTCGCTGGTACTATTATTATTACTATTATTATTATACCTATTTTGTAAGTGAGGAAACGGACAAGGAATGAAGTTAAGCAGCTTTCAATTGTTACACAGTAAGGGGCACAGTTGTTATGAGTGACCTTAAACAGATTTATAAACTCCTGTAAGCAGAAGTTGAAGCCAGGAAACTTTCAAGGACTAAGGTTAGAGTGCTGGAAGTGCTTTATCTTTATAATAATTGATACGTATGACAGAAAGGGTAAGTGAATGGCAGGGAACACCGAGACTAATTATTTCCAACTCTACTTTGTGAATTTGTCTAACTAGGTGGCAATTGTTTGAGGGAAGGATTTGGTGATAAAATTTAGATGTTTTTCTTTCTCTTTTTGCCTATTCTTTTTGTATTTCAATCATGAACCTGTTTGAAATATGTTTAGCTGAAATATAGGATAGTGCTTTATAAATCAAATGTCAGTTCCCAAATACTTGCTTAACACTATATAAAATTAGAATAGGACTGCAAATTGTACTTAAAAATCATC
This sequence comes from Loris lydekkerianus, assembly GCA_963574355.1. Lineage (NCBI taxonomy): Eukaryota > Metazoa > Chordata > Mammalia > Primates > Lorisidae > Loris > Loris lydekkerianus. The sequence continues at coordinate 3,504 of CAUYPK010058442.1, read as the reverse complement.
ATATAAATGATATGTTGTTTTTTGAAACTTTTTTTAAGGAAAAAAGAAACAAAATATAATAGTTGACATTGAACTGTTGGTGTCTGGTAATTTTTTTTCTTTAAATCAAGTTTAATGTATTCTTCTTGAATTGACTTGCTCTTAGTGGTACCAAGCTATAGATGCCATCAAAAATAATGAGCTGCTATTGTTGCTATATTTTGTTATAAGAACCACCAAATTTAATGTGTCATGGAAAATATTTTCCTTTTCACTAGACACTGTTAATTGGATGTCAGACCCTTTTTTTTTTTATCACCATAATAGTTACCCATCAAGTTATTGTTCTGAATTCTGTATATTTTAATTTTAAATTCTAATATTCATATTACTAGAAATTTAAAAAGTAAAATCAGTAAAAGTAAATCAACTGTAAGAACTATATGGTCATTTTATGCGTTGGTCTAATCCTTTTCATTTTCAAAAGATAGGCATAATTTACGTTGCTGTGATAATATTGTTAGTTTTCTACAAATTTTCTCAGTGACAGTGGACTCATGCATTAGAAATAGAACAGAACTTAAAGGATAGCTTAAGATAAGCACTTGAGTTTGAAGTAGTCCTCCCTTAAACCACCCCAAACTTAGTAAGAAGAGACTCCCCCAAAACTACCAGACACAGATTGTCTTGTGAAAATGTTTCCATTCTTTTTTCCAACTTAAGAAATACTTGCTATAACATTGAAGAATCTACAATGCCAACTAAGAATAACACTTATTTCAGTTCAAATAAATAGCTCTTGTTTCAGAAATGACTTAATTGATGTGACATAATAGGTATGCCATGCCCAATGGAGCAATCTTTTCTGAGCATGATTTTTCTCCTACCATTCTCATCACTGTTGCACAAGGGTTGACTTGCATAATATGAATAATATTTTCAAAACTTAAGCAGCGATGTAACGAACTCAGAGAAAGCTGCACTGGCATATAAAGTGCTGAGCAAGCACACTCCAATTAACATGGGAGTCTTTTGTGATTCACGTCAATACCTCAAAAGCAAATTAAGTGTGTCATTATTTTGCATTTTATTCTGTGGGATAAATCTAACGGCATTAAAGAAATATCCAAGGAATGCCTTGAAAGTCTAAAAAAAGATAAATAAAATATTATTTTGCTTTTCTGCATATAAATTTGGTTGCAGCTCTCTGGAGATGTTGTGGCTCTAATGAATGAAGGACTTGTTAAAAAAGAATTTCAGAACTGCATTTTGCATCTGAAATTGCAACTTGATGTTACGTAAATGGTAATACTCATAAAAACACGTGGGGTTAAACATTATCCACTTGACGCTATTTGGATAGCTTAAAATGTTAAGAAACATTTTCATGTTTCCTATAGCCTTTAAATAGTTGTTATGCAAAACGAATATTGAAGAGAAAAGATCTTGATTAGTTTTTACTTGTTTAAAAAGTAAAGGTAGTTAAAAATAATAGTGCTTAAAAAATCTTACTGGATATGCAATCATTTTATGTTTTTTAATATTCTAAACAATTAGGAGATAACACAGGTACACTTGATGAACAAAATATTATGATGTGTTTAATTGATCTAATTAAAATAAATGAAAAAAATTGGGAATCCATCTAGGTAAATAATCCCAGGTAGACTATAAACTTAAGCTATCAGCCAATTTAAAAACGGTTATTTAAGGAAGGTTGGGCGTGGTAGCTCAAGCCTGTTATTCCAGCACTTTGGCAGGTTGAGGTGGAAAGATCTCTTTAGGCCAGGAATTCAAGACCATCCTGGACAATGTAGAGAGACCCCATCTCTAAAGAGAAAAACATTAGTGGTCATGGCTGTAGTTCTAGCTACTCTGCATCTACTGCATGGATGCAGACCTTGGCTGCACTCCCCAGGGTGGGCACGTGGACCCAGACCTTGGCTGCACTCCCCAGGGTGGGCGCGTGGACGCAGACCTTGGCTGCACTCCCCGGGGTGGGCGCGTGGACGCAGACCTTGGCTGCACTCCCTAGCACATATTGCTCTCCACAGAAGTCTATGCCATCATCGTGTGACTGTCACCCAGTGGGCATCTGTGGCCATTCTGCAGTGCATTAGTACTCACAGGGTGCTCAGATGTTATTCTGGAGGATGGGCTATTTTCATTCTCATTTATGTGCTTTTGGAGGTGAATGTGGAGATTTGTCTAATGAGGCTGAGGTGGGAGGATCACTTGAGCCAGAGACTTGGAACTGCTACTGCACTCTACAGTCCAGAAAGTGAGACCCTATCTCTGTGTGTACACGTATTTATATACATTTAAGGAAAAAACTAAAGGGATAAAAGATTCAAATAAAGATGGAAGATAGATGGGGACCATTAACTACTTTGGTAGTAAGTTCTAGAAATAGTAAAGCAGACAAAAAGATTTGCTCATAATGTTTAGAATATTGGAAAGTACTTGATGACACAGAAAATACTTAAACTTGTGAGAAGGTATCTGATTATTAATTTTATATGCATATTATAAAATATGTCTATTTTGACCACACAAACATATATATTTAACACAATTGCATAATCTTTTGAATGTCTGCACTCCCTTTATGAGAGTGAGCTCTAACTGTGGCTCCATGGACAAGGATTGAGCCTCCCAGAGGGTTAGGTTTTCAAAGGCATGAAGCTTATGATAAATGCTTCAGCAAACTCTGCTAAGGGAGTGACTACCAGGAACGCTGCTTGGAATGTGAGTTTTGGTGACATTTATTGTAGATAACATTGTATTTCTGGGGACATTACAAGGGATCAAAGCTCCATTAACCTGTTAAGCACAGAGGGTGTAAAAATGCTAATAGGTAGAATGTCAGGGATACTAGGAGAAAAGATTTCCTCCAGTGCTGTGTTCTAAAAGGATGAGGAGAGGTTCAGGTTGCTGTTCTGACATGGAGCTAGGTCTTAATCCCTTTGACAGAGAAGGGAAGGGATTTCCTCCCTTTTGGAAAGCCCTCCAGCAGGCAGCACAAGGCCTGTGCCTCCCTGGCAGGTGTGTGGACCCAGACCTTGGGTGCTCTCCCCAGGGTGGGCGTGTGGACGCAGACCTTGGGTGCTCTCCCCAGGGTGGGTGTGTGGACGCAGACCTTGGGTGCTCTCCCCAGGGTGGGCGTGTGGATGCAGACCTTGGGTGCTCTCCCCAGGGTGGGTGTGTGGACACAGACCTTGGGTGCTCTCCCCAGGGTGGGCGTGTGGACCTAGACTTTGGTTGCACTCCCCAGGATGGGTGTGTGGACACAGACCTTGGGTGCTCTCCCCAGGGTGGGCGTGTGGACACAGACCTTGGGTGCTCTCCCCAGGGTGGGCGTGTGGACACAGACCTTGGGTGCTCTCCCCAGGGTGGGCGTGTGGACCTAGACTTTGGTTGCACTCCTCAGGATGGGTGTGTGGACACAGACCTTGGGTGCTCTCCCCAGGGTGGGCGTGTGGACACAGACCTTGGGTGCTCTCCCCAGGGTGGGCGTGTGGACAC
>CAUYPK010058440.1:0-10458 GCA_963574355.1 Loris lydekkerianus | reverse complement strand
CAATGCCCAAAGTTCTCCACACTTTTGCTCAAGCTCTCCCCAAGGCAGCTCAACTGAGCACCAAGTCCAAGAACACCAAAAAAGTTCACAGGTAAGGCCTTTCCAGTTTGCAGTCTCACTGCTGCTTGTACTCACAGTTGCCAGCGTGATTAGGTCGAATGAGCACACGCAGCCACTTGGCAGTTTTCCACTGTTTTTGTCCTCCTCCTGGGGTCCAGAAGTCCCTTGATGGCTCCCTGTATCCTTAAAGGGATGATCATAGGCAGATCCCACTGGCCAGAGATGTCTGGAATCTTGTCTCCCCAGACTCGCTGTGCCCAGTTGCAGGGAAGCTGTTACTCAGCTGCCATCTTTAATCCACAGATGACTTTTTAATTATTACAGTATTTACAAATCAGCCATTCAACAGTTTTGTTTTGTTTTGTTGTTTTTTTTTTTTTGGATTCCATTTTTCTTTGTTAGATTCATTGCAAAAGCTTTTTATTATTTAATAAAATAAATAAGAATATTTCAAACCAATAGTTTTAAAACTCCAACAGAGCAGAGATTGTGTCTTAAGGACTGTAAATTCATATATAGGGATATTCATAAGAACTAGAATTTGAATCCTCCCCTTTAATATGTATACTCTTGTGGAGGGACAAATGATGACTAAAAGATGTTAGACAGCAACCATAATAGCTAAGTGTTAGTATTTACTTCATTCTTGCCTTGAAATCCCTTCCAATCTGACCTTAAATCCCTAGCAATGACTTAAAAAGCTTTCAAGAAAAATACAAGAATATTGACAATTTTCTGAAATGCTGCCCTCAGAGGCTATGCCATCGATCGCTTACTCCCCAGTCCTATGCAGCTATAATCACAGAATTCCACAGAAGATAGGACTGACTTCTGAGTCAGACAGCTCTGAATTAGTATTCCAGCACAGTGTTCTCACTGTGCTACATATCCACTCTGAGCCTCAGCCACCTCATCTATGAAATGGAAATAATGAAAATGCCAACATCATAGGGTTGCTGGAAGTTTAATGGGAATCATGCACATACAGTAGCAGTGCCTGGGTCAGTGAGTGCTCAGAAAATACTACTTCTATCCTCCACAACCTTTCTATAACGCCTGAACTACTGCTGACCAGGACAAGACTGCATATTAGGAGACACAATCCCTTGTGTAGATGCAATTTGTAAATATTGCCATATTTTAGTATCAAACGTGCTTAGGTAAGTCCTGGGCCCCCACCTACCCACCACAGTAGGGCTCACTTGATTCCAGTTGAATTTCTGTTTCTGTTCTTATTGAACTTTTACCGAAGAAAATGGAGCATTTTTTTTATATCCTAGGACTGACACTGATCCTAACTCTTGTCAATTTTTTCTCCAAGGTGCCAGAGAAATTTTGCCCTCCTCTCCACATTCTTGAATGATAGCTACTATCCTACTCCTAATCAACAAATTATTGGAATTTTGACTCTGAGTAATGTGGCTGTCAAGAAGCTCCTATCTTGGGTTCCATGGTTACCAGGAAAGATGACATTTATCCAGAAATAACATAATCTTAGCAACAATACTTAGCAAAACATGCTAATCTTCATAATTTTTATGAAAATAAACTACTCAAATGTATGGAAAGGGTATGCAATGCCCAACTTATTATGTTCCAAAAGCCATGTGTAAAGTAGTATTTGGAACTTAAAAGACATTTTTTCCTAAAATGTTTGACATTGAGTTTAACATTTCTGTTAGGTAGATAGTTAAGAATTGAGCTCTCCTAGGAAAAAGGGACAAAGCGGGGTGCTGCTCACCTTAATACTGTCTCCTCCAGTTACTACTCACACCTGGGTGGGAGGGCACACCCCACCCTATACCAGAACTTAGTGTGCCAACTGCATAGGGATGTAGAGCACTCTCTAGCCTACAGGCGAAGCTGCATAGGTACAACAAAGTCTGGAAAGTGACTTACAACAACCTTAAGCCTAATTATCATGACATTAGTTTAAATCTACACTGCAGTTCACACCTCCTCCATGGGTTTTCAGTGAGGCTCCTGGGAGGGCCGCATAGGCTGTAAGACTCTGTGGTTCCAAGGTGACCTCTGAACCATGAGATGGGCCCAATCTAGACAGTACAAAAAAGAACACCTGGCTGTAACCAAAGCCTTTTTTGCTGTGACAAGGGAGCCTATCACTGTCCCTAGTGAACCACTACCCAGAGTCTTGCTCTTATTCGGCAAACCTATCTTTCTCTCCCTCAGTAAACTTTCTTTCAGACTTGCCTTACTTTGGGGCCGAGAGCATTCTGGACATTCTTTGGCCAAGAGCACCCCAAGAACAAGGACACAGACAGTTGCCCGGTTGACACTTATATCTCTAAGTACTAGGATGAGCTAGTGGGAAAGTACTGGAGGATATTAGCAGGGAGGTGGGTCAAGGTGATTAGGCCGCCTGTATATGCTAATGGACACTTACGGCATATACTCGAGTATAAGCCGAATTTTTTCGGCACAAAATTTGTACTGAGTTCGGGTTTTTCAGCACAAATTTTGTGCCGAAAAAACTCGGCTTATACTCGAGTATATACGGTAACTGAAGTTAAGCTCCTACCTTTCCATAGAGACTGCCAGGTAAAGATGTAATGAAATCATTAAATTTCAAATGGATAAATCTGCAGGTCCTTAAGAAAGACAATTTCTGGGTTGTAGAAGATATACTTCCCGAGGAACAAAGAAAGAATTTATACTTAAAACTCTTCTAAAGTAAATTCTCTAAGAAAAGGCAGGTCAACCACTTACAGTCAAGAAGAAAGTTGTCTAAACTTTCGTCAAGCGGAGGGTAAAGGTAAGGCTGTCTGGGTTAGCAAAAACATGAGTATTCAGTAATTACAATGTTTACATGAGTAATCGTTGCCCCCAAATTTTCCTGCTTGCTGTTCATTGCTGTTAATCCTCCTTAAATGAAGTGACAGATCTCTAATTTTATGTCAACACATAAATACTGATATTATCTGCTCCAGAAAAAGTTACCAAAGGCCTTGAACATTGTTAGTGCAGACACCACTCAGTTATGGGTAAATACAGGAGTGTCCCCTAAAGAACAGGAAATTCCAAATGGTTTGGACAAGTAGGAGCTGATAAACCTCTTCTTTCTGGCCTTATTATTTCTGCCTTAATATTTTTTGCTTACTTGCTTCAGTGTTTCTGTATTGAAAAATCAAAGATTTGGTCAGAAAAGGGAGTTAGCCCTGATTTTGGCAAAAGCCTAAAAGTTATTTCTTAGAACTTTGAACCCAAAAACAACATTGCCTCCTGAGAAAATATGAGTTGTCGATTCAGATTTCCCCTCAGTCATACAAGGTTGCTGTCTGCCTACATTATGTCAAGGTTAGGAGACAGTTCTTAATTTGTTGTCAGTTCTTAAAAGATATGGACATCTGTATAATATTTTGAAACAACATAATTATAGGGATAAAGAACAAATTAGTGGCTCCTGGGGGACAGAGATGGACAGAAAGGGTGTGTGAGGCTGAAAAGGGTAGCATAAGGGATTCCTATAGTGATGGTTCAGCAGAGTAGCTCAGTCATAGTCATGGTTATCACACAAAGCTACCCATGTGATAAAATTGCATAAAGCTATCCACACACACAAATGCATGTATAACTGGTAGGATCTGAGTAATCTCTATGGTTTGTGCCAGTATCAATTTCCTTGGTTTGATCCATACTGCGGGTGAGGATGGGTGAAGGGTACAGGGATCTCCCTGTACATTTCTCTGCAACTTACTGTGAATTTATTATTACTTCACTATAAAAAGTTAAGAAAAAAGATTTAGACAAATTGGTGTGTCTCCAGAAGGTGACCAAAATGGTAAGGATCTGGCAACATTTGGTCTTGAAACAGAAAAAAGAAAGAGGCAACACTAACGACCTTATAATTATCAAAAGACTATTCAGAAGTAAGATTAAATTTATTCCAGAGAGCTCCAAATTTTAGAACTAAAAACAAAGTATAGAAATTCAAAAGAGGCAGATTTCAGCTCAGTGTAGGGAAGATCTTTCTAACAATTAGAATTTTCTGAAATGAAAATGGAGCCTCAAAACATAGTAAACTTACTTTCACTGAAAATGTTCAATCAAACTGAGACAACTAATTTTCAAAAACACTGCTGGAGTAATTTCAGACTAGGATAGGAAGATGGATTTTCTAAAGTATCTTCCCAAAATACATTCCCACAGCTATCTTCTTTTTTTGCCTGAAAGCCTTCCTATATACAGACTCTACCCACCTTATACTTACCAGCCTAGACTCTAGTTGTAAAAAAATCAGAATAACTATAATGGACCAAATGTTACTTTTCTAAATTACCCAGAGAATTTTCAAAAGGTGATACGCTATGTTAAAGTAAATGGAAAACATTTAGCAAAGTGTTTTTTAAAATAGAGCTATTCACTCAAAACAGAAAGCATTATGGAATTTAGGGAAAAAATAATATTGTAGTGCTGCAATGTACAACTGCTAACATTGAAATTTGAACCAGATTTTCAAAATCTAAATATGTACAGCTAAAAAAAAAATTACCCAAGGTGTTATGAAACCATTTTCTAGTTCAAAATATGGAAGGTGCCAAAATAACATATACACATTTTAAGAATGGAAGGAATTGTATTAAAAGTGCAATACTCGAGTCACATTTGACGTCTGCAACTACAAGAGAATTGTACGAGTGTTATAACAAGAGATAACAAGTGATATCATTATGTTCTGAGTATTATAATTTTAATGCAGTTTCTTCCTTTCTTAAAATATGTATATAATTTTGACACCCTCTTTATAGTATGCCCAAGTTCATTTTAAAATTAACACATGGAAAAAATATTCATCTTTAATGATCAGAGAAATGCAAATCAAATCCCCTCTGAGATATCACCTAACTCCAATAAGATTAGCTCACATCACAAAATCCCAAAACTGCAGATGCTAGCATGGATGTGGAGAGAATGGAACACTTAAACACTGATGGTGGGATTGCAAACTTATACAATCTTTATGAAAAAAGTATTCTCAAAGAATTAAAAGTTGACCTTCCATTTGTTCCCACAATCCCATTACTATAAATCTATCCAGAACAAAAAGCATTTTACTACAAAGACATTTGTACCAGAATGTTTACTGTAGCTTGATTCATAATTGCCAAGTCATGGAAGCAACTCAAATGCCATGAATGACTTAACAAATAGTAAACCTTGGAATACTATTCAACCATAAGCAATGGTGGAGACTGTACATCTTTTATGTTTACCTGGCTGGAGTTGAAACACATTCTTCTTAGTAAAATACCTCAAGACTAGAAAAAAATACATCCAATGTACTCAATACTAACATGAAACCAATATATAAACAATTACATGCTTATATGAATAATAAAACACAAAAATAGTCTAGAAAGGAGGAGGAGTGAGAAAGGAGAGGAGAAGGGAGGGGGGAGGCCAATTGGAGGAGGAGGGTGGAGAGAGAGCATTAGTCAGGGTCTCACCTAATATGTACAATGCAAGGGTGCTCAGTATACCCCTGAGCAAAGGGCTCTTCTATAACTTGAACTTTACCTTGGATGTGAGAACATGGTAACCTAAAAATCTGTACCCTCATATTAATTTTAAATGTAAAAAATATAAAATAAAATAAAATTGTTTAAATTGCAGATATAATGTGTGAAATGTATAGTAGAATCACAGAATGTTTAAGGGAGAATGAACCATCAAGTCCATCTGGTTAAACTGAAGAACAGGTTACCTAACTCTAGCTAGAATTTCCAGGCCAGTGCTTTTTCTACTTTAGTTTGCTCAGTCTAAATGAAATATTTCTTACAACAGTTACACTGCAAAGAGCATATAGGAAACCAAACCACACTACATTCTACGTTCAGTATACAGAACAGCTGGAAATATGGAGTTGGACAAAAAACAAGCACTAATGGTGTGACCAGCCATTCCTGAATATTGTCTCAGAATTATAATAATTGAAAAATGTTCATGCTTTAAGTTCATTTGGGTTTTTGTTTTAGTTTTTAAAGGACACATAAAGATCAGAATAAAGAAATGTTTCCACTTTATGCTCTGGCCTGGGTGTCACCGTCAGAGAAAAAGAGTCCACAGCTGAGGAACAAAAAGACCATCTGATCCAGATGACAATGATGTAGCTGGGAAAGAGCAAAAAAGCAAGCAGTCAGCAACTCAGTGCCAAGAAAGGGGGAATATTAGAGGGGCTGCAAGTTCCATGAGTTCTGAGTAATCACTCTTAATCAGAATATATACTACCGATAGATGAAGTTTTTAGCGTCAGTAAGAACTGGTATTGCAAGTGAAAAGAATAGGTATGGATTTCTTTAAATCTTCTCTAGAAATATATAGTTATCTTAATATAGCATGCATATAAATTATATTCCAGTAACTGTTATTTCACCATATATTCATGTAATATTCAAATTGGAACTCAATTTAATGCATCTATCCATTAATTCATTTATTCATTCAATATATATTTACCCCTTGCTTGTTATGTTCCCAGTACTTTTCTAGACACAGAAATAGAAATAGAAAAGGAAAGTTTTCACTTCCCCACCAACATGGGATCCTTTCTCACATTACCCCCAAAACACAGTCTCTGTTGATCTATTCAGTGAAGGAAACTTCATAATTTCCTAGGCATCCAATTCCATATTTGGACTGAAGCAACTGTTCAAAAATTCCAGTTAAAATAGTACGAACTACTTCAAAATATTGAGGCACAAATAATTTCATATATCTGAAATCAGGAAAATCAAATTAAAAGAAATTCACCAAAATAGGCCAGAAAGTCACTATTAGTCATTCTATGGGAAAACATGCAAACACAGGCACACACACTCAAACACCTGTAGATAAATGATACATACTTATATACTCAAAGACACACATTCCTGTAGTTGCTTTTTTTTTTTTTTGAGATAGAGTCTCACTATTTCACCCCTAGTAGAATGCCATAACCTCACAGCTCAGAGAAACCTCAAACTCTTGGGCTTAAGCAATTCTCTTGCCTTAGCCTTCTCAGGAGCTGGGACTATACAGGCACCTGCCCCAATGCCCGGCTATTTTTTTGTTGTTGCAGTTGTCATTGTTGTTTTTAGCTGGCCCAGGCTGGGTTCGAACCGCCAGTCTCGGGGTATGTGTCCGAGGCCCTACCTACTGAGCTACAGGCACCACCCCAGGCAATTGTTTTTGATGTGAAAGTCAAACACAGTATCTTAGTCTCTCTGCCCTTCCTCCCCCACTATCTGCCCAGGGCAGTCACCTAACATGAAGTGGATTTCTGTACTTAACAGTTCTGTTGAGGATTGGCAGCCCAAGTGACCACGGTAGATTCTTCCTCAGACCCAGACACTTAGCACCAAGTTCTTCACTGCTTTTCACCAGCTATAGCCTCTGAGCTCTTGCCTTCCTAAAACTGATACATTCATGGAGGAAACCATATTGACCAAAACATAAACTACTCTCTCTTTTCCAGTATGCCTCTGAGTTAATCTTTTAAGTCTAAGCATAAATTCTATATTCTTTCCTCTCTGGGACAATCGACTCTGTTTCCTTCTCAGAGCTCTCACTTTTTTACATTTCCTTGAGGGCAAGTCAAACTTAGATTTCAAAGAAATTTCTGCATACTTCTTTGGGAGAAGGAAAGAGAAAATTGTTTTCATTTGTTTAAAGATGAACATAAAATTCACAAAACAAGACATGGTTGATATTTCCATAGGTGGTTTTGTGTAAGAAATTTTTAACAACTACTCGGCTACATTTGTCATGAGATGAAATCTCTTATTCTGTAAATTCTCCCAAGCACTCCTAATCATGCCTCTTGTCAAGTCTACTGTCAAAGGAAAAAAAGCTGTGATATTTTAAGGCAGCTCTCAGGTTATCAAAATCTCCAGGCTAAATATGCTTAGTGTCTTCAAAAGTACCCAGCAACCTTTCATCATGTTTAACACTAAAAATGCCTATGGTTACTAAAAATTCTTTGGAAAAAAAAAATTGAAAAATGATATGCCATGATAGTGGCTGATTTTATGCACTTGATTTTGCATCTCAGGGATCAAGTCCAGAGACAGGGGATTTTAGCTTGGGCCGGCACTAAACAAAAACTTCAGCACTTGTCAACATGTCTTTTTTTCATTTTTCCCCTCTTCAGCTGATAAAACTGTCTCATCGGCAAGTCATCTGGACGTGAAGATTAATTCATCAAGCTATCTCACCTTTATGTCTCCAGGCATTAGATAATCCAACTAACTCTGTTTTTTTTGTCACTCTTTTTTTATTAATAAATCACCATGACTGGTCTAAAGAAAAAGCGTGAAAGAACCTATACAAAAATTTATTCAATGATAAAACAAAAGAGGAGTGGTCAATTTCATCTGGGAAAGCTGATGAGAAGTGGGTCAATAAAAGCACCGAGGAAGAAGAAAAACTTGGAATATAACTGTTCGTTGGACAGGGATGAAAAAGAAGAATCTTCCAGGCAAAATCAGGCTTGCCCCAGACTGAGGCTGGTAGTAAGAAAACAAAACTGTAAAGAACCAGACAGTAAGGAAATCACTGGTTCAAGTCAACAGTTACATAGCTGGTCAGTTATGGGATTGGGCCTTTGTTCTCTGGCCAACTACTTGACTTTTTTTTCAAAGGATGTAAATTTCTGCTGTACTTTCCACCACTTCTATTCCCCAGAACTTAAGTTCCTATCTTCCTTTTCAAGTATCCTAGGAGACAGAATCCTATTTCTAGACCTGGACCTTATAACTGGGTTCCCCTATCTACATCAGAAACGGTCTGCTTAGACAGCTACTGAATGTCTCAATTCTTTTTCTGTACCAAATTCTGAGATATATCTGGGATCTCATCATTTGGAGATTTTTAGTAATTTCTAAGATTATCTTCCTGACTAGTGGCTTCATTTGATCTTTGAATTCCCTTCTTTCCCAGTCTGGCCATCATCGCCAAATTATAATTTAAGTTGTAAAATGTCAGCTTTGCTTATAAAGAGCAAAACTGACTTACATGACTTTATTTACTATAAAAGGTAATGTGGAAACAGCCTAAATGCCCACCAATTCAAGAATGGATTAACAACCTGTGGTATTTATATACCATGGAATACTAGTCAGCCACTAAAAAAGACGGAGACTTCACATTCTTTGTATTAACCTGGATGGATATGGAACACATTATTCTAAGTAAAGCATAACAGAAATAGAGAAATAAGAAACTTGTGTACTCAATTTTTTTTTTTTTTTTTTCCCAGTTTCTGGCCGGGGCCATGTTTGAACCCACCACCTCTGGCATATGGGATCAGCACCCCACCCCTTTGAGCCACAAGTGCCGCCCTGTACTCAATTTTGATATGAGGACAATTAAAGTCCTAGTACACAGTGGGATGTGGGGGATGGGAAGAGCTGAGAAAGGGAAAGAGGGGAGGGGCAGAGACAAGATGGCGGACTGAAGCCAGCTTTCCACAAAGGCTCCTGTCCTGAAGGAGAGTTAAGGGATGAAAATTTAGCAAGTAACCTGATGGATTTGAGCAGCATCAAGAGAGAAAGTTGAAGAATGCACATCAACCCCGCTGAGGAGAACTGCGACCACAAGGACGCAAACAAAAGGTAAAAAACCCATCACCGAGCTGACGGGAGTCCCCCCTCCCCCATCAGATCGTGTTAAGAACCCCACAGACAAACGGCCAGAAATCAAAGGCCCTCCCACTACACGCCACGGGAGAGACCTACTAAAATCTGGACCTACCTCCCCTACTGGGGTGCCAGGACATTCTCCTAACAGGCATAAAATTCTATAAAACTGTAGATAACCTTGGCCTGCAACTCTGAACTCCCAGCCCCCCTTGTGCAGCAATATAACCAGGCAGAAAACTGAACTGAACTGAATGCGCTCCCTGCCATGACTCTCAGCTCCTGGAGCTTCCCCGCTCCCCTCACTCTGGGATGTGGAGGCCTGAGCGCCAGCAGGGCGGCTGGGCAGAATGGAGTGTGGTTGCTGCCCTGACTCTCAGCTCCTGGCTCTCTCCCGCTTCCCTCACTCTGGGATCTGGAGGCCTGAGCACCAGCAGGCAGCTCTGGGCAGAACAGAGTGTGGTTGCTGCCGTGACTCTCAACTCCTGGCACTCTCCCACTCCCCTCACTCTGGTATCTGGAGGCCTTAGCACCGGCAGGGCAGCTGGGCAGAAAGCTGAACTGAACTGAATGTGCTCCCTGCTGTGACCCCCAGCTCCTGGCGCTCCCCTGCTCCCCTCACTCTGGGATCTGGAAGCCGTAGCACCAGCAGGGAGGCTGAGCAAAAAGCTGAGCAGAACTTAGTGTGCTCGCTGCCGGCAGGCCTGGGCTCCTAGCGCTCTCCCACTCCTGCCCTCACTCTGAGAACTGGAGGCCTGAGCAGCAG
>CAUYPK010058438.1:0-22063 GCA_963574355.1 Loris lydekkerianus | reverse complement strand
GTGATATATGTACACCATGGAATATTATGCAGCCTTAAAATGCTTTTAAAGAAGATTTCAAAATAATAACTGTGGATAACAGACACTTGGAATAACCATGGTTAAGAATATGATAAAAATTCATTATAATCATCAATGGACAAAAAGGTCATTATTTTAATACAATATTATGTCCAGAATTATGAATGATAATGTATTAGATTTTTAAGAATTTTATATAATTTTGGAACATTTTTATTAATAGAATACCCACAAATAGAAGCTCTAATGTCTCATCATTTGATGTTTCCCAAAGAATTCCCAAAGAATTCACCAAATCAGTTTAATCTCTACAAGATGAGTGATATACACTCTTTAAGGATTGCCAGCTGCTCAAATAGAAAAACCCCAAATTATTTCTAGGTCAAAAAGACTTAATTGAGAACTGGATCCTGAGAAAGTCTGTCAAAGATGCCAAAGGTTTAAAAAACTTGATTATAACAGGATCACCAGTGACTGTAAAATAATTGTTCATTCAATCAGAATGATAATCAAAGACTTTAAAAGCAATACAGAAAGTAACATAGATATAAAAGGTCTTAACCCTTTCAAGGCTCAGTTTTTCTAAATAGTTAAAAAAAAAAAAAAAACTAAGATAACACAAGAAATTATTTTGATATAATGCAAAATCTTTTTTTTTATTTTATTTTATTTCAGTTGCCATGAAAGAAACTTTCTTCAGTGTGATTGCTTCTCCTCATGGGAAGTCCATTTAGACATTCTGAAAGTTTAACCTGATGAAAAAAAGTACTTGAACTTAATTAGACACAGGAAGATTGTGTCTAGTGTTATGAGTGTGCTCTATACACATACTGTATTATAGATAAACGTAGACAAGAAAACTAGTACCTAGCAAGGGACTCACAGAACAGGAAGTGTTGTGCTTACATGAAAAACATTGCTTTGTTAGGTCTTTAAGGCAGATATTTCAACATAGGGCCATGTAGAACCACCAGGCCACAGAGTTAGAAACAGAGAAAAGGTTACATATTTGAAACACAACATTAAAGGAGTTATGACATCAGCCAAGCAAAAAGATACACCTTTCAAGAAAAGGAAGAAGAGCGTGGCCTGCAGATCAGGTGGAGGGAGATTTAGCAAAAATTGAACTTCTGAGATATGGACCTGAGAAGCATCAAAAAGAAAACTCTACCTCAAGATATGAAATCACCTTTCTAAATGAAAAAGACACCACTTCCCACCTGAAACCATGGGAATTAAATGGATTTCAGGAAGAAATGTGGCGAAAATGAAACTGTTGGCAGTGTAGAGGATGCTTATTAATGAAACAGATTTCAGAGTTACTAATCAAATTAAAATTATAATATTAAAGCTAGATCTTTGAAATTACTTATAAATAATCCTTCTAATTATAGCTAAATTCCATAAAATTTCTTTCCTTAATTCATTCTTTGTGAAACCTTCACAACTTGCCCAGACTTAAATGATGGCATGTTTGAGATTTCTGCTTAATCATACACCTCTGCTTTCTTAAATAATGAGTCATTTAAATTTAGGATCAGAATTTACCACACAAGATTCTTTCTCATATAAACTTATCCTCTTTTTCTTTTTAAGAAAACCAGAAATCTTATATATAATTTTCTTCCCATCTCTCTAATTTATTGTTTCCTTTCTGTCTTTTTTCTATTTCGTTTCTAAATCCACTATTTGAAATAACCATTAAATTAACTTTGAGTTAGACAAAATTATTCTAATTCTCAAGGAAGAACATATTTTTATTCCTTAATTTTTCATGGAAAACACACTTTTGATATGACTTGCCTAAAGAATTATAAACATTAACTAGAATGTTTTTTCTCAGTAAACTTAATTTTACCTAGTAAAGCAAGAAACCTATAAAATAACAAATTATAACCTCTCTATAATATGTCAGTATTTTATAGATGAAAGCCATTTTATAATTTCAGAAACATGTTTTTCCATAACATAAAATTTATGTATATTAATTGCCTTAATATACTGAATATTTCTACAAAATTTAAGAACCCAAGAATAAAGTTTATATCCATAAATTTATGCTTCAGTGTTTTAATCTTATTTAGAAATTACTCATATATTTAATGAGTATATATAAAATAAAGTTAAGTTTCCTAATTATGATAAGCTCATTTATAAATGCTCATCCCATTTACATTTATCTAATTTATTTATTTTTAACAATTTATAGCAAGACTACTTATAAAAACTGAGATGTTAGAAAAAGCTTGTCACCATTTCATGTTATTTCCCTCTTAACCATTTTTATAGTCTGTGAATATCAGGTGTTCACTGAAGAAACTGAAATATATGGGTATTTTGCCAATAACTCAGAAGAGTTATCATTCTTCTGAGAATGATATACAATTAGATATATAATATACAATTAGAATTCTGAGAATGATATACAATTAGATATACAATATGCAATTAGAATTAGTTACCAATGAAATACACAAAAATTATTGTTTATAGTTTTGCAATCTTAATACATGTATTGAAGACCAATATAATCCTGTCTGACCATTAAACCCTGGCAAAAAATGTGTACTGACAATTTTGAAGACATTTTCATTTTTATTTTACCAACAATTTTAAATCAGTCTACTAGTCAAAAGATATGCTTAAGTCACATGAAAATCCTTAAAGACATTTGAGTTAATTACTATACAGTTTATGTGAATGCTCATTTACTAAACCAATCTGAATAGAATTCCTTAAGGTATTTCTGGCCCTCTAAGCCAGATTTTACCACAGATTTTGCATTTGGGGGTATGCATAAACATACTCAAACACACACACACTCTCTCTCTCTCACTCTCTCTCTCTCTCAATAGTTTTCATTTTAGATAGAATTTTAGTCGGGAGGTAATAATTTAAACTTGCTGATTTATAAAAGACAGTTGGATCCAGATTATTTTTCTGACAAAATGGGATCTGTTCATGTGTAAACACTTGTTTTAACAGATAGTTTAATAAACAATGTGAACCAAAATTCTGGATCAAGTGGTTTAGTTTAAGAAAATCTCTTCCATCATTCATTTCTCTTTTACCCAATTTCTAATAAGTTTAGGGTTAAATTTTTAATGCTTACATGGTTAGCTAGGGCTGGCAGAATTGTATAAGAGAAGCAAAATCTTCAAGTATCCTTGAATTAGTAATAAATCTATCTTTTGTTTGCTGGTCTGGTTTGCTTGACTAGTTGATGTAGGCAGATATGTATTTTAGCAGTTTTTTAATTTTTATGTTTTATTTTTTTGTTCTAGCCCCTGCATGACAGACAAAACATTTTTTTATGACAAAAGGAGATACCTTACTTTATGGCTCTGAGCTCAGAATTTTGACCTGTTTGATCTAAGGATCTAACTAATAGACATTTATCTTATTCTCTTTCTTTTTGAATATTAATTCTTCAATTAGCTCTTCCACCACCCTAATAAATTGTTAGTCAGGCAAACTTATATTTTCATTTCCAAAGGGTGCCTAGGTTGTTGGTTGTCATGGAGCTTCTGTAATTCATAAAGCTATTAATTCGCAATTTCTATAACACTTAAAAAAAAATCTTTGCTGGAATGCCATAAGTACTAAAGTTTGTGTCAACACTTGCAGAAAACCCAGCAGATTCAAAGTAGGCAGGAAAAAAGTAGATAATGATAAACAGAGAACTTATTATAGAAGGCTCTGCAACATGACTTTATAGTTGAGGGTGGTTTCTTGAGCATTTGGATAATGACCATTTGAACTCTGGATTTTTCTCAATGCTATTTGCTAATCAGTTTTAAAAGGTGCATGAGAATGGACCATAACTGGTTGTCCCAGACAATCTGTCTTACCTGAATGTTTGAGTATCCCATTGCATTTTTTTATTCAGCTCTCAAGAAAAAAGAAAAATATATAACTTCTATCAGCGACAGTCAGGAGTTTGGACCAATAGTGACTACACTAGTGGCTTTTAATTAGTTATCCTGCATTTACCATTTTGAGTATGTATTTTTGCTGTTACAAGAGTTTCAGAAACAAGCAAGGTAAAAGACCCAAATCATTCACTGATATGCATAAGCAAACCAAAAAAAAAAAAAAAAAAAAAAAAAAAATAAACACAACACTTATGATAAAAAATTTTAAGCCAAGCATGAGATTAAAAAAAAAAAATTAATTACTCATGCAGAAGCAAAAGTGAATTTGCCAGAAAAGACATGCCTTTCTGACATAATGTAAATTTTGTAGAAACCAAAGTACTCAAGCCAGAAGGATGCATGTCCTTAGACCAGTAAGGACTTGCCAGAAAAGTCATGTGTTTTACTGTCTCAGGAGGCATGTTAGATCTTTACTAGGGTGGCCTTCCTTTTCCAGATATGATCAGAATAAATTCAAGAGCACTTATCAAAAGAGGAAGGCTCAGTCTGACAGAAGACTCAGGAAGGCACAAAAGGTGAGCTATGGAAGCAGAGCTCCTATGCTCATGTGAAGATGGTACATCAGTTTTAACACTGGCTGATTCCTTATGAAAATGATCATAGTTCAGAAAGAATCAGAAAATTCACACTTTGGTGAATTCTCTATTAAAATCACAGAAACTCAAACAATGTTTGCTTTTAAATATTGATGGTTACATCAGTTTGTACTGAATGTTTTATTAGTAATACTTATTACTATAACTGATGTTCATAATAATCTACAATGTAACTGCTCCTATGTGAAGGTCTAACTACCTGCATTTAACTTCACCAAATGCCATGGCAGGGAAGCTTTAACAATCCCAAGGAGAACTATCTAAGGTAAAATATTGTAGATCTGTTTCCATACACCCCCCAAAAGAGTGAAACTACAATATTTATAGATAAACATTTGCATTTTGGCAAAATGTGTGCTTGAAAAAACCAACTTCATTTCCAATGAAATACATTTTATTGTCCCTAAAACTCTTAGGAGTTCTATTGATGCTAGAAATATACTCTACGCAGTGTGCACAGTTAATTGATCTTCCAGGGAATCATTTATTTTTTGGAGGTTTACAAATAAATTGGCCCACTTTCAGGTCCTCATATTTAAACCTCTCTTTACTCCCAGAGACAGCAGAGGCATTGTCTTTATTAAGGTCCTGGTGAATGAAACAATTTAAAGGACCCCAAGAGTAGAGTGGCCATTACCTCTAACACAGACTACCATGATGTCCTCAAGGGAACCAAGGAGGAGTTATTCTGGGATTTATATTCCCTCTCACCTTGTATAAAATAACTATCAGTGTTCTACTTCCAAGATAGATTGGGACCCTGAGTCCATTTACTTCTATTTCTACCTTTATTTTTCTTAGGAAAACTGTTCTTCTTTCTGATGTGGGTACTGTAGTAGCCTCTTACTGGTCATGCTCCTTCCATTTTTGCCTTTCTGATATCCATTTTTACACAAAAGCCAGAATGGTCTTCTACAAAAGCAATGTAAATGAAACTCTATATTTCCTAAAAGATTAATATAAGAGAAAATTTAAATGATCTTGAGTATGGCTGTAATATTTTAGATATAATACCAAGGACACAATCCATGAAATGATAATTGGTATCTAAATTTTATTAAAAATAAAGACTTCTATTCTGTAAAAGACACCAACAAGAAAGTGAAGCTGGGTGTAGTGGCTCACCTGTAATCCTAGCACTCTGGGAAGACAAGGTGGCTGGATGGCTTGACTTAGGAGCTCAAGACCATTAGTAATACTATTAGTGGCTTAGCCATCTCTACTAAAAATAGACAAACTAGCCAGGCATTGTAGTGCATGCCTGTAGTCCCAGTTACTTGGTAGGCTGAGACAAGAGGATTGTTTGAGCCCAAAAGTTTGAGGCTGCTGTGTGCTATGATGCTGTGGCACTCTACACAGGACTATGGCAATGAGATTCTGTGGAAAAAAAAAAAAGGAAGGAAGGAAAAAAGAAAGATGAGGAGAAAATAAGCTGCAGGTTGGGATAAAATATTTGTTGAAGACATATTTAATAAAGGACTATTATCCAAAATACCCCAAACTCGAATGATAAACACCCAACTCAAAAACTAGTAAAAGATCTGAATGGATGCTTCTTTAAAGAATATATACAAATAAACATATAAAAAAGATATTCAATGTCATATATCATTAGGGAATATGCATATTTAAAGAGCGATGACATAACAACTCTACTTCTATTAGAATGGTCAAAATCCAAACACTGACACCAGATGCTGAGAAGAGGTGGAGTAGTGTAGATTGAATGTTTACGTTTCTCAAAACTTGGTGTGTCGGAGCCCTAATTCTCAAAGTTATGGTATTTGGAGATGAGGTTTTGACAAATAATTAGGTGATGAGGGTAGAGCCCTGATGATGGGATTAATGGTATTATAAGAAAAAAAGAGACCTTTCTCTCTCTCTCTCTTCATTCTGTGAAGATACAAAAAAGAGACAGTCACTGGGAAACAAGGAAAAGAGCCTTCAGCAACAACCCAAATGTACTGTCACATTGAGCTCAGACTTTCAGCTTCCAGAACTGTGGAGCACCAGACTTTCAGCCTTCAGAGCAAAAATAAACGTTTTCTGTTTAAGCCACCTGGTCTATGATATTCTTAATGGTAGGCCAAGCTGACTAAGACATGAAACAACAAGAGCTTTCATTCATTGCTTGTGAGAAGGCAAAATGGTAACAGCAACTTTGGAAGACAGTTTGACAGTTTCTTACAAAACTAAACATAGTCTTACCATATGATCTGGCAATCACACTCCTTGGTAGTTACCCAAAGGAGTTGAAAACATATGTCCACACAAAACCCTGCACATGGATGTCTACAACAACTTCATTCATAATTGCCAAATTGGAACCCTGGAAGACGTCCTTCAGTAGGTGAATGGATAAACTGTGGTAATACAATGTAATATTATTAAGCATTGAAAAGAAATTAGCAATCAAGCTACAAAAAAGTCATGGAGAAAATTTACATACGTATTTCTCGGTTAAAGAAACCAATTTGAAAATTCTCTATACTGTCTGATTTCAGCTGTATGACATCCTGGAAAAGACAAAACGGTGGAGATTGTAAAAAAATCAGCGGCTGCCAAAAGTTAGAGGGAAGAAAGATGGGAGTGGGTGTGACACGGAAGATTTTTAGGGCAGTGAAACTATTCTATGTGAAGCAAAATGTGGATATATGTCATTATGTATTTATCAAAACCCTCTGAGTAAAAACACGAAGAGTGAGCTTAATGGAAACTATGGACTTTGAGCAATAATGATGTGTCAGTGTAGGGGCATCCATTGAAACAAATGTATCTTTTTGATACATTTCTGTATCAGATACAGATACATCTTTCTGATGGGATCTTTGTTCCTAGGCAGGAATAGGTGGTATAAGAATTCTGTACTTAACCATTCAGTTTGTCTGTAAATATACAACTCTCTAAACAACAGAGTTCTTTTTTAAAATAAGCACCGATAAATTTCAAATGATAAAAATTAAAGAAAATATTAAAACATGATAAAAAAAATAGCAAAATAACAAAGGTCTATGTATATTTAAGGCAAACACTCAGCCTGTATTTCCATAATGCTGAGAACAGTCTCCTCTGAAACACCATGCCACCGGGTCCTCACTAGCCTCAGCCTAGTGGGACACTGCAGTGAAAGACAAGTCTTCCAGTGCTGCAGAGAATTGGAAAGGGACTGATGTTAGTTGGACTGTGCAAACTCTGAAATCCTTCAGAAAATTTGGTAGTGGTGGTGACCGCAGTGACTAAAACCCTCAGAGGAATGTGTTCCTGCCTAAGAACAGATGGGAACCTAAGAGATTAATTGGAAAAATTAAAGACGTGTTTTCCTGTCCATATTGGTTATATTAGTTATATCACTGATCCTAGAAATGGTCTAAGAAAACTAAATTTTTGAGGTTGCAGGTGAAGATTTAGTGGTAAGACTCATGTCTATTCTGCGCTTTATCATGTTTTATTTTTAACAATAAGCTTTGGCCTAAAGTCAGTCCCCCCACATTGCGGTCTCTCACACTCTGATCTGCCTTCAGAAGTTTCCAGACTCGTTAGTCATCATTTTAAAAGAAGAATCATGACTGTAGGTCTTTTAATTTCCAAGTCAGAGTAGGGATAAAAGAAAGAACAGTTTTATCTCTTATTTATGTTTTAGTTATAGGATTCTAAGGTATGACTGTCTTTACCTTTGTGTTATACCACTGTTTTACTCTTAAGAGTATCTCTGAGCCGGACGTGGTGTCTCATGCCTATAATCTTTGCATTTTGGGAGGCTGAGGCAAGTGGATTGAGCTCAGGAGTTCAAGAACAGCCTGAGCAATAGTGAGACCCCATCTCTACTAAAAATAGAAAAAGTGAGGCAAGAGGATAGCTTGAGCTCTAGAAATTGAGGTTGCTGTGAGCTAAAATACCACACAACTTAGAGTGCAAGAGTGAGACTCTGACTCAAGAAAAAGAATATCTCTGAAAAGGATTATAGCATAGAGCAGCAGTTCTCAACCTGTGGGTCACGACCCATAGGAAGTGTATTAAAGGGCCAGGGGATTAGGAAGGTTGAGAACCACTGGCATAGAGTCTCACATTGTTAGAGTCAGGAAGATTAGTTTATATCATCATCATTACCAGGATTCAAAGCATACTAAAATGCTAATCACTTATAAATTTTTCTAAAATCAATAATTTAATAAATTGAACAAATTTGGTATTTTGACATTTGTTTTATATTGCATATCTTATTCCTAGTAGTTAGTGGGAAGATCAGCCATGACTTTGCTTTTATTTTTTTACTTCTGCGTGAGCACCTTCTATGTTTCCTGAGCATAGCACAGTGTAGCCATAGCACAATTTCTAATAAAATGTTGGAAAAACACATGTGTAAAATTCAAGGCAAATGAGAATGTAATGACTTTTGTTAGGTTCATTGAATTTCAGAGAACAAGCCTGCATACCACCTCCTAAATTGAGGTTGATATGCATACATATATGTACACATATACATATAATTGAAAAATCCTGAATAACTAGTATACATCTTTGCAATGGAGTTTGGAACCAGGAGGTCTTTAGAATTCAAGAGAGCTCTAGAGACCAGAGCCTCAGAAATTGATGAATATTTATTTTAATTGCCTTTCATTAGAGCAACCACGCTATGCTCTGTAAGTCAGCTTCTGTCTGTCTCCTAAATTCTCTCCCAGTGGCCTTTTACTCTCCATTCCCAGCACACTGAATAGGCCCTGGAGACAATGCTTTGTTACAACAGCACATGTTTAGTTTTTGTTTGTTTAGAAACTGAACTTGAGTGTCTTTAAGGCAGTATTGTATTTTCTGATCTGTGGGCAGCTGAAGGGTGGGAAGTCTTTTTCAGGAGGAGTTTACGTAGAGCATACACATGGTATAAATGTTCACTCTCGCCTGGCATAGTGAAAAGAGAACCTCGTGGATTCTCGCTGACATTAGCAGTGCATGCTTAGAGTACCTGCTTTGCTTTTCTGTGCCTCTACTTCCTCAATTATTTAATTTAAATTCTACTTACCCTGGAACAATTAATTTTATGAGTTAACTTGATTGAACTAAGGAATGCCCAGATAGTTGGTAAAACATCTTTCTGGGTATGTCTGCGAAGGTGTTTCCAGAATACACTAGCATTTGAATGAGTAAAGATTACCTTCACCAATGTGGGTGGGCACCATACAATCTATTGAGGCGCTGAATTGAACAAAAGGGGGGAGAAAACACTAATTTTGCTCTCTCTGTTGGACCTGGGCATCTATCTTCTTCTTGGTCATTGGGTTTCCTGGCTTCTAGGCCTTCAGACTCTACCCAGAACTTGCACTATCAACTCCTCAGATTTGGTTCTCAGGCTTTCAGACTTGAAATGACTTACATCACTGGCTTTCCTCATTGTCTGGTTGCAAACAGAAGATTGTGGGACTTCTGAGCCTCCATTTCCTATAACAAGTCTATCATCTATATTATATATCTCCTATTGGTTTTGTTTCTTTGGAGAACCTTCACTGATACAGATTTTGATACTAAGAGTGATTGTAGAAGAACAGCATTTTAAGAATAAGATTTCTGCCTTGGTTCTAGGGTTTTTAGAATTGGCTCTGTGATATGACTAGATTTAAAGATGTTAATGATTCTATTTCCAGTAGTGAAGAGAACACTGATAGTACATGGCAAGACCTGCTTTTAGAGATACATAAAATATGTGCATTAGATGATCCTATAAAGTCATTTACAAATAATAAAGAGCTAAGTGACTCTGTATATAATACTTTCAAACATGTTTGGGAAACTAAGGACTATAATGACATTGGTTAGTTGTTCCTAATGTCATTGGACAAAGTGATACAAGAAAAGGATGAGGTCAGGGATTTCAGTTCCCAACTTATGAACTGCACAAATGACTCAAGAGCTTCCTGATATACCTTGAAAGAAAGACTAATCTCCCATAGCCACAGGGCTAAAATTGTTCAAAATGGAATGTAGAATTTCATTTTGGGATTGGTTGGAGTATAATACAGACACCTCCCATGCTTACAAGATGTTTACTATTAAAGTGAGGGCATTGATTGAGAAAGAGTAGGGTCCTGTAAATTGAGATGGGGACATATAAGAAGGTCCTGATGAAGTGGGGGACATTGAGTCCTGAAATTCATTAGAAATTCATTAGAGTCTTTTTTTGCCAGTGGGGAGATTTCCCCATCCCAACAGGAATTGCCCTCCATAGCTCCAGCAAAAGTGGCCTCCCCACTCTAAGTGGCAATGGGAATTAACTCTAAATTGCCTGAGAAAACAATGATGTCCACTACAATCATGCACTTCTATGCGATGATAGAGTGTGCTGGGCATGCCCAACTTGGTGAACCAGACAACACTAATTTATGATTGGCAGCTCAGTACACATCGGAACCTTGTGTCCCATTATCAAGAGTTCAGTTTCTACTAAGACCCAATAGCAAGCCAAGAATTGTTTCTCAAAAGGAGAGTGGTCACCTGTGAATGATGAAAGGCTTCAGTCCCAAATCCTAACCGTGTAATTTACACATAATGACTTGCCAACACCTTCAAACTGCACCCCCATTTGTCACTGACATGTCAAATTCTATGGCAGAGAAGCTTGCATAGCAGCCTAGATCTGTTGCAGAACCTTCTGTTACTCTCGACCTCAATAAAAACTAGCAGCTTTGGGGGTTTCTTGGCATAGGGGTTGGTGTAACAAACTCAGACTCAAATAAATATGCTGCCTCCAAAGCATAAAGAGGCCTCAAGGCATTGCACTTCTTTCGTGTTTGTAGGAGGGACCAAATGCAACAACTTTATCCTTAGAAGGGATATCATGGTGTTCCCAACACCAGTGTACAGCTGGAAGAGAAGGCCCCTCAATTTCTCTGATAGCCAAGATTCACAGGTCCAGGAATTATGGGGTAGAAATAGAGTGATAGCCCAGTCAACAGTAGTAAAAATTTTACTTCCTATTCTTTCAGCTTTATGCTCTGTTTGCCTAGACGTCTTAGTTCCAGAGGGAGGAAGGCTTCCATCAGGTGACACAACAGTGATTCCACTGAACTGACAGTGCAGACTGCCACCCGGACATCTTGGGATCCTCCTGCCTCTCAGATAAGAAGCTAAGAAGGGAGATATAGTGTTGGCTGCGATGATTGCTTCAGGCTACCAAAGGGAAACTGGACTACTTCTCCACAAGGGAGGTAAGGAAGAGTGTGTTTGGGATATAGGGAATCTCTTAGTATCACCATGCCCTGTGATTAAGATCAGTGAAAATCTTATAACCCAATTCAGGCAAGGCATTAATGATCCAGACCCTTCAGAAATGGAGTTTTGAGTCATCCACCAAGTAAAAAAAAAAACCAGAAAAAAAAAACAAAAAAACAGAAGCAGATCAGGTGATTGCCAAGGGCAAAAAGAATACAGAATGGATACTCAAAGAAAGTAGTTATAAATGCCAGATGTGGCCATGTAACCAGAAATGGAAACAGGCTGTAATTACCATGAGTATTTCCTCCTCAGTTTGTTATGAATACATTGTGTGTGGATATACATATATGAAGAAAATATCTTTGTTTTAATCATATTTTATTCTCTTATCATGTCACATAAAATACATTGATACTATATCAGTAGTTAAGTATTATTAATTTTATATCCAATGATTTAAACTATGCAATAGTAGAAGAGTACACTTTACTCAAGAACTTCACCTTTAGTTCCTTTTCAGATATAACCTAGTTGTATCATGTTAGGTTCGATTATGACCTTGTTATTGTCTTTATTTAAAAATTAAAGGTGGCTTAAGGAGATGTGTATATGTGTCACACTGACAAGGGACAAACTTGTAATGGTTAATTTTATGTGTCAACTTGACTGGGTAAAGGGATGCACAGATGGTAGAGATAGTAGGTAAAATATTATTTTTTGCTGTGTCTGTGAGATTTTTTCCAGAAAATGATGGGCATTATCCAATTAATCAAGCATCTGAATGGAACAAAAAGTGGAGAAATGACTAATTTGCTCTGTTTGAGCTGGAACATCTATCTTCTACCCTGGGACATCTGTGCTCCTGGTTCTCAGGCCTCTGGCCTTGGACAGTGAAACAATACCAGCTTTCCTGGATTTCCCAAGTCATCTGAGCCAATTCTTATAGTAAATCTCTCTCTATCCTTCCACCCACCGTGTGTGTGTGTGTGTGTGTGTGTGTGTATCCTATTTGTTCTGTGTCTCTGGAGAACCCTCAACTAAAACATTACCCTAAATAGCTACTATGGAAGTTAAATGGAAAACAAAATAGCAGACTTCTCAAAGGACCAGGTAACAGACTCATACAATCTAAGTTCAAATTGCCTCTGCCATGGAGTAATTTGCAATCTTAATTCAACCTCTCCAAGCTTCTATTTCTTCTATAAAATGAAGATCATAATTCCTTTCTTGTATGATTATTTTGAGTATTTAATGAGACACTACACATACACACACACACACACACACACACATATGTATCATCATTTAATACAGTGACTTATATACCATTGACCACAATAAATCTTAGCTGCTATTATTGTCCAATGTGAAAGCTGAGTGTTTACAAATTAAGCAATTAGACCTCTCTTTTTTTTGAAATGATTCCTAATTATTTAAGCACTATAAATTTACCATTTATTTTACTTTTAGTAGAGTAAGTTGCTTTAGAATGTGCAAATGTTTTCTTGGTCTGTCAATATTTTATCTGATGACTCTCAGTATCCTACCCTAAAATCACTGCCTTTACCCATATTTGTATTCTTCCTAATTACAAAAAATCACAACTTTTTATCTTTTTAAAAAGTCTGACACTGACTCTCAGCACTTACCTATAAAAAATAACCATATTTTAGCATAATTCTTCCAAAAATATTTAATTATCTTCATGATGAAAATGTTTTAGAGGTGGTTTGAGTCTGTATCCATGATATAAAGCCATTGCCATGAGCACCAGTTATTGTGCTATGTTTTAACAGGGGCTACTTTAATTTTTTTTTTTTTTTTCTTTTTTGCAGTTTTTGATCAGGGCTGGTTTTTAACCCACCACCTCCAGCATATGGGGCTGGTGCCCTACCCCTTTGAACCATAGGCGCCACCCTAACAAGTGCTACTTTATTATTCTAGAGCCTCAGAGAGCCCTAATAGCATTGCAGCTATTACATTAAATTGGTTCCTTTACTTTTAAGGATTCAAATTAGCATTTCTTTCTTTTTTTTTTTTTTTTTCTATTTACTTCTTTACTCTGCTGTGAGTAGCATATTTTCTGTTTTTAGTTTTATGCTAATTTTAACATTGAGAAGATCTGACATATGACAAGGGAAGTTGACTTTCTTAATTCATTTCATGTTTTCCCCATTTATCTCTTTAAGGTAAAGTGCATGGGCTCTATGACAAACATTTTCTTGGTGCCCAATGTTATTGTTGTTTTGCTTTGCTTTTCCTTCTTTTTATACTTGCTTATTTCAGGTGCAGCAGTGAGCAGGACCATCCTTGCACAGTAGATCTGGCAGTGTCACTGTGTGCATTACAGAATTTACAGAACGCTAAAATTCTCCCAGTCTTGAGCAATTTGAATTTCTAAATGGTTTCTTTCCATACCTGGCAAAGGGCTAGGGATTATAACATTAACATATAGTTTTAATACTTTAATGCCAAGAGTATTGTATTACAGGTAGCAAATTTTAAAAATTCAGATGATGAAGAATTGGACATCTTAGATGGGGGTCTCTAAATCACGTTACTTTTTTTTTTTTTTTTTTTACTTTTATTCACATTATCAGGTAACAGTTTTTAAAATGGGAGAAGTAATTACTGGGTACCTTTACACAGGCGTGTTGAGCATTACTTGAAGGGCCTTTCTGGAGTCATATGACTCAGTCTGAGAGCACATGTAGTGAGAGTAAGATGGATCAGTCAGGATAGGGCCGACATGGTACAGCCAGTCTGGTCGGTTTAGCTCATATGGGACCTTTACCTCCTGTCTTCCATCCTTGTTTTGTAAATCTAACTTTAACATAAAAGTGTGTATCTTGAATAGTTAGGGCTTAGGAGATTAACTTTTAAATTAGAAATGTTGTTTTGAAAAATGGGTTGTGCTGATTATTGCTTATTTTGGGTCATAGGTTATGCTATTTTTTGTTGTTTAAAATGAGAGTTAATTATTATTATTGAATATGAAGGGTTTTTGCTTTGAACTTTTATGTATAAAACTATGGTGTTGGAAATGGAAGGGCAGAACAGTCTTGGAGAAGCTATATTCACTGTTCTCCAGAATTTCTGGCTTTCTAATAATAAAGCTCCTTGGACTTATCCCCCATCTCTGCAAACTGGCTGGACAGTGACAGAAGGCTGGACCCTCTTCATTTGGTAACAAGTAAGGATGTGGGGTTTTTATTGTCTTTAACTATTTTATAATACTGTCATGATAATGTGTGGAGAGCTGATGGTGATGTAAATTGTTCTTATTTGTAGAAATGCAAACAGATTTTGTGTGATGGTGGCAAAATTTACATCCAGCCTACTGAAGACACCATTTTGCATCTATTGAATAAATTTACTTAGCATTCTTTATGTCTATATACATATCTATTCTTGTGTTTAAAAACAAAACAAAACACTTTTTAACATAGGATGCAAAAAAATTGGTTTTTTACATTTTATGGATTCCTTAAGCAGTGAAGGAGAAAAAATTAGTTAATTAAAATCTTTAACGTATACCTATTTTATACTTTACAACGGTCATAATTTGACCTTTAAAAAAATTATTCTTCAACAACTTTACTTCATCCATCCGCAGTAGGCCCTTTGCTCTAGTTCTTCTGTTTTACCCTCTATATTCTTTTAATACAATTGTTTTCTGATCACAATCCCAAGTTACTGTGGTAATTAGTACTAACAAAGCTTACCTATTGCAGAACTTTTATAGTACTATGTAAGCCCTTTATTGTGAGAGGAACTGAATGAAATTGTGAATAGTTCATCTTTGTACTTGAGTACAAAGCATGGTGCTTAGAACATGTTAAGAAGCGATTCTATAAATCACTATGGCCTACGGATATCCATATGAAGCAAGAAGATTCTAGAAAGCATGGAAAGCAAGCCCAGAAACCTACCTCTGCTGTTCCTAGCCCTGGTCCCCTGCTTGTTTCCCAGCCCTGCAGCTGGGCCTCACTGCTGTTCAGTTTCATGTTGGGAACTCAGCAATTTGCAAATGCCAGAAACCAAGTGGATCTCAGCCAGAGAATTAATGACAAACAGCATGAGTCACCTTGTCACTGGCCACCTGCCTAAGTTGAGATGGCTGCCATTCCTGGGATCTGGGTGCCATTCCTGGGATCTGGGTGAGGCAGAGATTGAAACTGACAGAGGCAGCTGCCTCCTCACACCCCCGCGGAGGCCCCGCCACCTCAGTATGGATGCTCTGTGCTCCAACATCTCCAGGTGACTGCCGCTGGCTAGGCCATACCCATGTGTATCCTAGGAGGCCCCGCCACCTCAGTATGGATGCTCTGTGCTCCAACATCTCCAGGTGACTGCAGCTGGCTAGCCATACCCATGTGTATCCCAGGAAAACAGTGCCAGGCAAGGCAGGGCAGGGTAGAGCCAGTGTTCTCCCTTCATAAATCTCTAGGTATATAATACATGTTTCTTCTATTTTTCCACCAGGCCCACAAAGCCTAAATTCTTTTTAGCTGATCCCTGCTAAAGATTATTGTTTTAATTTACTACTTGTTTTCCCCAAAAGATTGTAAACTCTTTGGGGCAGAAATAAGGTAAATTGTCCACCAGACTCAATAATTATTAGATAATTATTTATTTGCTTTCACCAGTCCATACTCTTTAAAATCAGAAACTTGTATTTCTCCTCTAATTTGTGCCATTATAGGCTTTTAACTTTGAAAGCCACACCTATTTCAGAATAAGAGGTAAACTTGCAGGATTGTTACTCATGTGAAATGATGAAAGAAAACTCAAAACATTAATCATTAAAAAGGAACAGCTCTGTTACACAGAGATGACTAAGAAAAAGGCAAAAGGGAGTCTGCAGGTTTTAAAGAAATTTTAAGAAGAAAATATCCTGCATGAGGACTTCCATCTTCTTCTTTCCAGAGGTCTCAGGATACTTGTGTGAGGTTGTTGGAGGAGGCCTCTGACTCAGGGGTACCACGTCATGGGTACAGTCCTGAGATAGCTACTCTATAGAGATCTCATCTCATTGATATCTGTAGTGTACTATAAGGACTCTGTCGGCCACTGCTCATGTTTTACTGATTATCCTGGTACACTCAGCAGGCCCTCGCCTGTACTTTAAACAAATGACTCATGGCATCATCTGAGTTTTACTGATTAATGCATTTTGCATTCATCGACTGTAAGGCCACTTATGTTCAAGGTAAATACTTCCTGTTCTTGGGATGTGCTTTTTTTGTTTTAGGATTTTGCACTTGAGCGAGGAAAAGACTCAGGTGAAAGACATTGATAAAAGAAAAACTTAAGGATGTTTACATTTTAAAGAGTTTATTTGAGCCTTTAGCAATTCATGAACGTGGGCAGCACCAGGTGTTGTGTCAGGAGGGGAAAGAGGAGAAACTTTTGTAAAGTGCTTACAGAAACAAGGCAAAAAAAAAAAAAACAATTTTGACTGGTTAGACTGGAGAGGTCCTCAGGGAAGGGTTATTTACTGATTTCTGATTGGTACAGTTTCTAGATCCAATCAACTATATGCACTGGGCTTTGGTTTTTTCACCCAGGAGTTTAAAGTTAAGAACCACTCCAGTATAGTGCCTTCCCAATTAGAGGTTTTTTTTTTTTTTTTTTAATAGTTCATTTAAATAAAAAAGACTGGAAAATGACATCTTCTAGAGAATTATATTAATATATAATGAGGTTTCATGATGAAAATCCTCTGTCAGATGAAGTCCAAAGACATCTATTACATCTTGTCTCCTAAATATCTACAGGGAGAAACTCCAGGGAGGTATGCAGGGCTACGTGGCAAGGCACATTCTGAAACACATGTTGATTGTCAATATTCAGATACATCAAATCTTCTGGGAAGGACTAGTTCCTGCTGTTTAAATTATTTATGTTTTCGTGCAATTTATAAGGATTTTCAGGGTACTTAGCTTAGTCGTTTGGAGCATGATACCAAGAAGCTGAATCATTGTTGTGTGGGTCTGAGTGTACAATAGGTTATAATTCTGTATTCTCAAAGATTCTGCATTAGTATCCTCCTAACTCATATGGAAAAGTCTTCATCTTAGGGTGTTCAGTCTATAACAAATGTCCATAAACTAGATGGTTTAAATAGTAGAAATTTGTTTCCCACAATTCTCAAGGATGAGAAGTCCAGACGTATTCTGAGTCTACTGAGTCTCCCCTCCTGGTTGGTAGACATCTGTCTTTTCATTATTTTCACATGGCCAAAGGGGTGAAAATATCTCAAGGTCCTCTTTTATAAGAAAATTAATGCCATTTATAAACGCTCTGCCTTCATGACCCAATTATCTTCCAAAAGCCCCAGTTAAGATTTTAACAGATAAATTTTGTCTGGACACAAATATTTAGACCAGAGTAGGCTTATTATTTGCAAAACAGAGATTCCCATCTCTGCTGTCATGTTCATGTTTAAATGACTAAGCCTTATGGCAAAATTCTAATTCTACCCATCATGAAATATTTATTCTAATATAGTTGAAAGGAACACCAGAATATTTCTGTTCATTTAGAATGGAATGCAAAGAACTTGTATGAACTTAGGATACAGTTTTCAATTCTCTGCATCCACACAAGACAAGCCAAAGGAGCTTATACCCTTTAGGAAGTAAGAGAACAGGGCGGATGAAAAGCAAGCCAACAAAAGCATCGTGAAATGACATATGTGGAAATTGAGCAAGCAACTCTAGAAAGTAATGTCCTAAATACACCTTTAGTAGACTTAGCATTCCTTATGGGCTTCACCTCTTTCTCTTGCAGGTGGAGAGAAATCAGGCAAAAATTAAAAGAGCAAGCATTACTTTCCCTCTTTTCAAGACTTCTCTTGGTAAAGCAAAACAAAAATATCTTCAATTTTTAAAAGTGGGATTATTTTGAGGATGTCAATTTGGAGTGAGTGAACAGAGGTTGAATTATTGATGTTGGCCTCATGAACAGTATCATTTTTCAATAGGTTCAAAAGAAGCAGCAGATCTCCTCAGGGGGAAAAAGACTAAATCAAATTTAAAGTGTGTTCCGCCAATTCTAATCAAATTCAATGCAACTATTGAACTTCAACAAGTGGACAAGTGGACAACTAGAAGTCTGGAAGGAAGTAAAGTTACTTCAAAGAAGGATCCAGCAGGAGACTGAAAAGTAAGAAAATCAGTATTTATTGAGGATCTTCTATATGCTAGAAAGTAGTCACTTCACAGTCAAATATCATTTAACAGTTACAATAATAGTATAAGATGTGTATTATAATTTCTATTTGAGATGAGGAGATAGAGGCTCAGAGATTGTAAATGATTTCTCTGAAATCACACAGACAGCCATGATAGCCTTTGGTATATCATCACTTTATGTCTGAGAAATATCCAAATAGACTCCAATAAATATGAGTCATTTTAATACCACAGAATCATAGATGGAAAATTATTGTCATGTTAGTAAGATAATTAGTAGGGGCTCGGCACCTGTAGCTCAGCAGCTAGGGCTCCAGCCACATATACCGGAACTGATGAGTTCGAATCCAGCCCAGGCCTGCTAAATAACAATGACAACTACAACCAAAAAATAGGTGGGCATTGTGGCAGACATCTGTAGTCCCAGCTACTTGGGAGATGAAGCAAAAGAATTGCTTAAGCCTAAGAGTTGGAGGTTACTGTGAGCTGTGATGCCATGGCACTCTACCCAGGGCTACATAGTAAGACTCTGTCTCAAAAAATAAATAAATAAATAAATAAATAAGATAATCAGTAGGGATTTGGTTTTGATTGTTTGCTTAAGTTTTCCTGTATCTACTGGTAAATAATATTCTTTCTACTTAGGAAACCTCAAAGTATTCTTGACTGTTCCTTGGAGTCTAAGTAAGTTTTAGTTGAACACACTTCTTTTGATCTTTCCAGGATTAATACAAATTACCCACCCTGAAAGATCAATAATATTGACTTTGTTGAGTCCCACAGGTCTGTGTTTTATGACGAACTGATTTGATGTGTTAGTGCAGCACAATGAACATGATGTGAAATGGCACCAGGGACTCATGAGTAATGGCCAGAAAACAAGGTAATTATTGAAAGTTTTTTTTTCTAAAAAGTCAGAAAAGAGATGTCACCTTATATGCCAAAGAAAAGCATCATGCTTACTTGAAAGGAAGTCACCCTCACAAAGTGTTATCGAGCCATAAATGCCAGCTTAAAGCCTATACGGAAGTCTAGGGCCATGTTTCTTTCCTTCTAGTTTTGGAGAAAAAGAATCAAAAAACCCCTCAAAATTAGCATGCTGATATAATTATAATTCCTATAAGCTCTTTTGTTCTTATATTTTAGTAAGTATCAGCAATTACTTCTGGAAGCAACCACTTCATAAACAAAGGCTTCCTTCCAATCACTTAGTTTGCAGCATGTGTATTTCTCTTGAAGCAAATCCGCTTGTTCTTTTTTCTCCTTCTCCAGGCTAGCTCCACATCATGAATCACTCCTTTAAAACCGTCACTGAAAATCTACACTCAGCTTCAAAGACAGTGTGTTTTTTATACATGCACAAAATCTCAAAGTATTAGTATAATGTCAACATTTTCATAACTCTATTAATATCTCTGGCTTTTCTCATTCAACCTGTTATAACACAGAAAAATAAGAAGTTTAGTTTCCATCCTTGACTAGTTTTCTCCCTGTCACTTAACCATGCTTTCATTCATCTGAAATGTAATTACCAAGTCCTGTGTGTGTGCCACTCACTATTATAAGTCCAGGGAGCCCAAACAAGATACAGCGTTGCACATCAAGCTCTCATACTCCAATTAGGGAGGTAAATACACAAATAGACTATTACAAAGCATGTGCAGGCACATTGAAAACCAATGACTCGTACTACAACTGTAGTTTTCCTGAGTCAGTGACATAATATATGTTGATGAAATTAACATTTAAATTATTAGTTTGAAGTAAATTCCTACCCATTGGGGTTTTGAAGATGAGTTCTTCCTAAACTGTCTGGTATGAACAACTAATCTCTTGTTTGCCTATAATGCTTTGTTTATCCAGTCCACATGGGATGTCACTTTCACAGAATACAATGAAAATGTCACAGCTATATCAAACTAACATTAATACTTCACTCATTTTTGTAACCAATGGTTTTCTGACTGGTGTGAGCCCAACGGCC
The DNA here is from genome assembly GCA_963574355.1 of Loris lydekkerianus. Classification (NCBI taxonomy): domain Eukaryota; kingdom Metazoa; phylum Chordata; class Mammalia; order Primates; family Lorisidae; genus Loris; species Loris lydekkerianus. The sequence continues at coordinate 1,125 of CAUYPK010058438.1, read as the reverse complement.
CAAATTTGCATACCACTAACTTAGTTTATCAGATTTTGAAATATAAATCGCAGTACTTGACCATATTTCAGTGGCATACAGAGGACAAACTTGAGAATTTCTAGAGATATTCCCTTCTCTCCTAGAAATAATATTATCTAACAATTCCATGGCCTTTTGGTGAGGCAGGCACTCTTCATAATAAGATCTGAGGTAGAAATATTGTTGTCCCCATTTTACAGACGAAGATACTGAGATCACAAATGTCAGAAGGGGAATATACATCCAGAGAGTTCAGTTTTGACTCCTAAGCTATGTCACAGGGTGAGGACATGGCCCACCATTTGCAGGAAGGTTTCTTCTCTTCAAATAAACAGCCTAATTCTCCTTTCTGATTTCCAAAGCGTATAGTCATTACCAGGAAAATGTGAGTAGTGTGCTTTTAAGTGAAAAAGGATTGAAGTTACAATAGTGAATAGTTTTCTAAAATGAAATTTTGCTCTTAAAGTATATTGAAGAACTAAAATTATCAAAATAATATGCAGTTCCTTTTTCTTCATGTGTGTGCCCATGTGTGTACTGTGGGGCTATAATACCCATCTGAACACTAGAAAAGAGATACTTCTTGCCCTCTGTGATAGTTTTATGTGTCAACTGGCGGGATATCATACCCAAATGTTATTTAATTAAACATTAATCTAGCTGTGGTGGTGAAAAAGTATTTCGTATATGTGGTTAACATTAAAGACCTTCAGTAAGGTGGGTGTAATTCATTATATCAGTGAAACGGCCTTAAAAGTAGGACTGAGATTTTCCTGAAGAAAAAGCAATTACATTTCAAGAGTACAACATCAACTCCTTCCTGAAAGTTTCCAGGCTGTGGTCCTGCCCTACAGATTTTGGACTTGACAACCTCTACAAATACATAAGCTACTTCCTTGAAATAATTCTCTTTTTATTTTTATTTTATTTTATTTTTTTTCAGTTTTATATGTTTACTTTTATTTTTTAAACAGAGTCAACAGAAAATGTTAAATTACACATGTAGCATGCATTATATTTCTCTTGGACAGTGCTGACTTAGAGAAATTGAGTAACATTAGCAGCAAGCTATTCGATAAAGCCTTATCATTTTCTCATTTCTAT
>CAUYPK010058436.1:0-41442 GCA_963574355.1 Loris lydekkerianus | reverse complement strand
TCTTTATTTGAAACACTTATCCCTTAATTTCTGGTAGATGTTAGGGTAAATGCTAATTTAAGATACCGTATATACTCGAGTATAAGCCGAGTTTTTTTGGCACAAAATTTGTGCCGAAAAACCCGAACTCGGCACAAATTTGGTGCCAAAAAAACTCAGCTTATACTCGAGTATATGGTATATACCTTCGATGAATAATCCAAGAAGGAAATTAAGAAAGCAATTCCATCTATACTAACATCTAAAAGAATGAAAGATCTAGAGATAAATTTAACCCAAGAGATGAAAAACTTACACCTTGAAAACTACATGGCTTGGCGCCTGTGGCTCAAGAGGCTAAGGCACCAGCCACATACACCTGAGCTGGCAGGTTCGAATCCAGCCTGGGCCACCAAACAATAATGACAGCTGAAACCAAAAAATAGCCAAGCATTGTGGTGGGCGCCTGTAGTCCCAGCTACTTGGGAGGTGGAGGCAAGAAACTTGCTTGAGTCCAGGAGTTGGAGGTTGCTGTGAGCTGTGATGCCACAGCACTTTACCCAGGAGGACAGCTTGAGGCTCTGTCTCAAAAAAAAGAAACAAAAGAAAACTACAAAATGTTGGCTTGTCTTGGTGGCTCATGCCTGTGATCCTCGCACTCTGGGAGGCCGAGGCAGGTGGATCCCTTGAGCGCAGGAGTTTGAGACCAGCCTGAGCAAAAGTGAGACCCCTATCTCTACTAAAAATAGAAAAATTAGCCAGGCATTGTGGTGGGCATGCTTGAGCCCAGGAGTTTGAGGTTGCTGTGAGCTATGATGAACCATGGAACATTAATCTGGGTCACAGAGCAAGACTCTCTCAAACAAAGAAAAAATAAAATAAATAAATAAACAATGTTGAATAAAAAGCACCATGTATAGTTAAAAAAATATAAAAATAAATAAAATAAATAAAATAGGGCAGTGCCTGTGGCTCAGTGAGTAGGGTGTGCTGGTCCCATATACCGAGGGTGGTGGGTTTGAACCTGGCCCCGGCCAAACTGCAACAAAAAAGTAGCTGGGCATTGTGGTGGGCAACTGTAGTCCCAGCTACTTAGGAGGCTGAGGCAAGAGAATCACCTAAGCCCAAGAGCTGGAGGTTGCTGTGACCTGTGACGCTATGGCACTCAACTGAGAGTGACAAAATGAGACTCTGTCTCTAAAAAAAAAAAATAATAATAAAATAAATTTAAAAAATAATAAAATAAACTTTTAAAAACTACAAAATAGGCTGGGCATGGTGGCTCACGCCTGTAATCCTAGTGCTCTGGGAGGTGGAGGCAGGTGGATTGCCCTGAGATCAGAGGTTTGAGACCAGCCTGAGCTGGAGTAAACCAGAGTGAGACCCCATCTTTATCAAAAAAAGCTGGGCATTGTGATGGGTGCCTGTAGTCCCAGCTACTTGGGGGGAGGCTGAGGGCAAGAGAATCACTAAAGGAAGAAAAGAAAAAAGAAAAAGAAAAAGAAAATTAAAAAAACTACAAAATGTCACCAAAAGAAATTAAAAAGCCAAATAAATGGAAAGACATTCTGTGTTTTAGGAAAAGAAGACTTAAAATTGTCAAGACATCTGTACTATCCAAAGTGATCTACAGATTCAACACAATCCCTATCAAAATTAAAATAACCTTTTTTAAAAAATGGAAAAGTGAATCCTCAAATTCATATGCAATTGCAAGGGGCCTTGAATACCCAAAACAACTTAGAAAAACAACCAGGCCCCACATGTAATCCTAGCACTTTGGAAGGCCAAGGCAGGAGGATTGATTGCTTGAGCTCAGGAGTGGAGACCAGTCTGAGCAAAAGCGAGACCTCATCTCTACTAAATTAGCCAGGTGTTATGGTAAGTGCCTGTAGTCCCAACTATTCTGGAGCCTGAGGTAAGAGGATTGTTTCAACCCAGGAGTTTGAGGTTGCTGTGAACTAGGCTGATGCCATGGCACTAGCCTGGACAACAGAGTGAGATGCTATATCAAAAAAAAAAAAAAAGAAAAGAAAAGAAAAGGAAAGAAAGAAAGAAAAAAGAAAAAGAAGAACAAAATCAAAGGACTTATACATCCCAATTTCAAAATTTACCACACAGCTATAATGATCAAAATAGTGAGGTACTGGCATAAGGACAGACATTACACCAGTGGAATAAAATTGAGAGTTCAGAAATAAACCCATACATCTATGGCCAATTGATTTTTGACAACAATGCCACGTTCACCCAATGGGGAAGAACAATCTCTTCAACAAATGGTGCCGAGACGACTCGATATTTACATGCAAAAGAATATACTTGGACTCTACCTCACACCATATACAAAAATTAACTCAAAATGGACTCGGTACTGGTAGCTCAATGTAGGGTGCCAGCTACATGCACGGGGCTGGTGGGTTGAAACCCGGCCAGGACCTGCTAAACAATAATGAAAACAATAACAAAACAATAGCTGGGTGTTGTGGCAGGTACCAGTAGTCCCAGTAGTTGGGAGGCTGAGGCAAGAGAATCACTTAAGCCCAAGAGTTGCGGTTGCTGTGAGCTGTGACATCATGGCACTCTACCAAGGGTGACATAGTGAGACTCTGTTTCAGAAAAAAAAATTAACTCAAAATGGACAAATGACCTAAATATGAACTAAAAACATAAAACTCTTAGGAGAAAACATAAGGATAAACTTTCATGAACTGAGATTTGACAATGGATTTGTAAATATGACACCAGAAGCACATGCAACAAAAAGCACATGATAAATTGGATGTCATGAAAAATTAGATTTAAAACTTTTGTACATCAAAGGAGACTATAGAGGAAGTAACAAAGCAGGCGGGTGCAGTGGCTCCCAAGTGTACTTCTAGCACTCTGGGAGGCAGAGGCAGGTGGATTGTTTGAGCTCACAAGTTAGAGACCAGCCTGGGCAAGAGTGAGACCCCATTGTCTACTAAAAATAAAAAAATTAGGCTTGGTGCCCTTAGCACAGTGGTTATAGTGTCAGCCACATACACCGAGTCTGGTGGGTTCAAACCCGACCCAGGCCAGCAAAAACAACAATGACAACTGCAACAACAACGACGACGACGACGACGACGACGAAAAAAAAGAAAACAGCTGGGTGTTAGGGTGGGCACCTATAGTCCCAGCTGAGGCAAGAGAATCGCCTAAGCCCAAGAGCTGGAAGTTGCTGTGAGCTCTGACGCCAAAGCACACTACAGAGGGTGACAAAGTGAGACTCTGTCTCTAAAAAAAAAAAAGAAAATAGATTCAAATACTTGCTTAATAACATTCCCTGCAACATTGTTTAATATAACCAAAAGTTGGAAACAATCCAAATGTCCATAATAGATGGACAGATTCCATGTAATTAAATACCCACAAAATGGAATAAAGTTCTGATTCATGCTACAACGTGAATGAACCTTGAAACAATTCAGCTAAGTGGAAGAAGCCAGACACGAAGGGACAAACATTGAATGATTCCACTTACATGATGTATCTAGAATAGGCAAATTCAGATACAGAACACAGATCAGATGTTACCAGGGCTTGGAGGAAGGGGCAGTGAGGAGTTATTGCTTAATGGGTACAGAGTTTCTGTTTGTAGTGACGAAAAGGTTTTGGAAACAGTGGTGATATTTGCACAGCATTGGAAATGTAACTAATATGTAACTGAATTGTACACTTAAAATGGTCAAAATGGCAAATTTTATGTTACATATATTTTACCACAAGGAAAAATAATTTCAAAAAGAGAGACCCAAGGAAAAAAAAGAGAGAGAGAGAGACCGCAGAAAGAGTGGGAAGAAGGGGGAAGATCTGAATTTTTTTTTTTTCTCCTTCGTACTTTTCTGAACGTTTCAAAGATTCTAGAGCAGGAGTCGACTTTGGGGACTTTGAGAAAAGTAAAGCGAAAGTATTAATAGAACGGCAGGCAGGCAGGAAGACGCGAGCTGCGCCCCGGCCATCCTACCTGCAGCTGCGCGGGGAGGCGCTGTGGCCCGCGGGCCGGGGCGGGGGCCGAGGCGGGGGCCGAGGCGAGGGCCGGGGCCGAGGCGGGGGCGGGGCCCGCCTCCAGCTCCTGCGCGGCGCGGCCGTACTTGTCCACCAGCTCCTGCAGCAGCGTGTTCTTCCGCAGCCGCAGCTGCTGCGCGGCGCCCTCGCGGCAGGTGGGGCAGGCGCAGGGGCCTCTCGCGCCCCACAGTGTTTTCAGGCACCTGCGGCAGAAGCTGTGGCCGCAGGGCAGCGTGGTGGGCCAGTCCAGCAGGCCTTGGCAGATGATGCAGCCCAGGTCGTCCTCGGCCAGCCACACCGGGACCGCCAGGCCGGAGCCCAGACCCGCCATGGCGACTAGGCCGCGCTGCAGGGCCGCGGAAGTCGGGCCCGAGCCTGGGCCCGCCCGCGGCCTAGTCTCCTCCCACGCTCTTCCTCTCCTCCTCCTTCTCCCCGCTGCCTTGTCCCGTAGACTCTTCGGTTCACCCTTTTTTCCCTTCAGCGGTCCGGCGGAAAGCTGACTTACAGTCCCTACTGCCCAGCCCACAGCACCCTTGGGCAGAGCTGACCTTCAGTTACACGGCATCTTCCCCTGGGAAATTGGCACGTCCCAAGCCACTAGCAACCTGCGGATGTCCTAAAGATTCCCTTTAGTTTGGTGTCTTCCTATTAAGATGCAACCTTGACAACTCCTGGGAGGAGAAGGAGGATTCGATTCAGCTCATTTAAGAGAATGCGCCCACTAGGGGTCGTTCACTCCTCTAACTAGTAGTAAGGGACCCGAGAATGCCGGTGCACTTGAACTGGCAAGCTCTTTGCAAAGAGTTTACTGCCCTCTGCGGGTTGAAAGCGCGTTCCCCAGCAGGCACCCGGACAAAAGTATTAAGGAAGCGTATTCCTGGGATGGCCCGCTTGCCACTTGTTGAGCTTGCTTTCTCCTACCTCGCCTCTTATTCTAGTCTTCAAATAACTATAACCGGAAAATGCTAAAGGTGGAAGAGCTCTGAGTCCGCCCCACAGAGGTAAAAAACTTCCAGGCTCGCTTCGCAATAGTAGAGAGTGGTAGAGACTGGAATTCGGCAATTCTCTCATCTGTTGACATGAACTAATTATGTCTTATATGCTGTGCTTTACTTTTACCCCATCTTGCCTGGGCTCAAAGTAAGTAGTGGATGATACAAGTATGTGGCTATTTCCAATACTGGAAATGACATGGAGTCGTCAGCGCTGCTCATCAGGGTTCCCAGCTGTTTCTTTTCCTAGGCACTTGGTAGGATTGGCGCTGCTCTGACCCACTTTAAACAATGGAGGTGATACGTGTTACTCCTATCAGCTTTTAAAAGCTAGTGAGCGGTGGTGGAGCCTGCGGCTCAAAGGAATAGGGCGCCGACCCCATATGCCGGAGGTGGCGGGTTCAAACCCAGCCTCGGCCAAAAACTGCCAAAAAAAAAAAAAAAAAAAAAAAAAGCTAGTGAGTGAATCATTGTATCCCATTCTGCCAGCTGCTCCAACCATGGAGCTGAAACCATCATCTGGTGGCCAGCGTCACTGAATGACCAAGATGAGCAGACTCCCTGCCAACCCACCCTAGGACATGTAGGGGACAGAAGTAAACTTGGTGTAAGTTTACTCAACTGTAGTGGATGCTGCTTGTGGTTGCTACAGCATAACCTAGCCCATCTTGACAAATACACAGAGTTACCTGGATGTTGTTCCAGAGTGCTCGTGTTGTAGTAAACTCAGTTCATCTCTGTGCTTTTCTTTTCTGTAAAATAGGCAGGACATTAAACACTTAAAGTTGCTCAAATCTTCCTTTTTGGGGGGAACAGAGTTTCACTTTGTCATCTGGGCTATAGTGGAGTGTGTCATCGTAGCTCACTGCAATCTCAAACTCCTGGGCTCAAGGGATCCTCTTGCTCCATCCTTCTGAGCAGCTAGAGCATGCATCACCGCGCCTGGCTAATTTTTCTACATCATCTGGCCTTGCCTCCTAAAATGCTAGGATTACTGGCATGAGCTTCCATGCACAGCATTCAAATCTTCCATCTTAAAAAATAAAAATAAGGGCAGCGCCTGTGGCTCAAAGGGGTAGGGCGCCAGTCCCATATGCCGGAGGTGATGGGTTCAAACCCAGCCCCAGCCAAACAAATTCAAAAATAAATAAATAATAAAAATAAAGGCCAGGCGTGGTGGCTCACGCCTGTAATCCTAGCACTCTGGGAGGCTGAGGAGGTTGGATTGCTTGAGTTTACGAGTTCAAGACCAGCCTGAGCAAAAAAGCGAGACCCCCGTCTCTACTAAAAATAGAAAAACTGAGGCAAAAGAATTGCTTGAGCCCGAGTTGGAGGTTGCTATGAACTATGATGCCATGGCACTCTACCCAGTGCGACAGCTTGAGACTCTGTCTCCAAAAAATAAATAAAATTAAAATTAAAAAATAAAAATAAAGTCACCTTTGGCCAAAACCTCCTTCCAGCCAGCTCTCCTCTTCTCCAGTTCACAGCCAAGTTTCTGGAAAGAATTGGTTAACCAGTGAACTTCAAACATTTTTTTCCTGGACACCCTCTAAAAGTTTTATGCAAAATCGTGCAGAGGTTACAAGAAGGGAGGGAAGGATGGAGGTGTTACTCCTAGCAGTAAAAACACATTAACACATTTTTCCTTTACATCAGAAATTTTGTCATTCTTTTATCTGCTTGAACTTATATTTCCATTCTACCTTCTCCACAAACCTGTATTCCAAGGTAATATATTTTATGCATGAAAATATTTTCTTTGTCAATTTGTGATACTTCTTTCCGATAAAAATGTATATGTATTGAAATTTTAATTCCTTTTTACTTGCTGTAACAAGACTCTATCTTTTTCTTCCGGATTAAATTATCATAATTATTATTAGCAGTCAATCAAGACAAATGTATATTCTAACTTCACATAAATAACTTTTAAACAAGAAGTAAATATTTTATTGGAACTACAGCTCTTAATGAGATGGTTGGGCTGGTTTCTTTTCTTTTCTTTTTTTTTGAGACAGAGTCTCATTATGTTGCCCTCAGTAGAGTGATGTGGCATCATAGCTCACAGCAACCTCAAACTCTTGGGCTTAAGTGATTCTCTTCCCTCAGCCTCCCACGTAGCTGGGATTACAGGCGCCTGCCACAATGCCTGGCTATTTTTTTGTTATAGTTGTCATCGTTTGGCAGGCCCTGTGCCAGATTCAAACCTGCCATGGGCTGGGGTTTTTTTTTGGGGGGGGGTGCAGGTTTCTTTTAAAAATACATTTATGGTTCGGCACTCGTAGCACAGTGGTTACAGCGTCAGCCACGTACACCGAAGTCAGTGGGTTCAGACCAGCCAGAGCCAGCTAAACAACAATGACAACTACAACAAAAAATAGCCAGGCATTGTGACGGGTGCCTGTGGTCCCAGCTTCTTGGGAGGCTGAGGCAAGAGAATCGCTTAAGCCCAAGAGTGAGGGTGCTGTGAGTTGGGATGCTACAGCACTCTACCGAGGGCAACACAGTGAAACTGTGTCTCAAAAAAAAAGAATACATTTATAAGACCTGGCATGGTGGCTCATGCCTGTAATCTTTGCACTCTGGGAGGCGGAGGAGAGTGGATTGCTTGAGCTCAGGAGACAGCCTAAGCAAGAGTGGAGACCCTGTCTCTAAAAATAGCCAGAAGTTGTGGTGGACACCTGTAGTCCCAGCTATTCTCAGGAGGCTGAGGCAAAAGGATTGCTCAAAACCCAGGAGTTTGAGGTTGCTGTGAGCTATGATGCCACAGCACTCTACCAAGGGTGACAAGGTGAGACTCTGTCCCCCCAAAAAACATAAAAGAACACATTTATCTGTGACTTAACATTACTTAACACTTGAATTAGACAAAATTCAACAATAAGTTCTATTCTCATTTTATAAATGTTAGTGGTGAGAAAGCTTGTTCACATATAGAAATAGATGACAACACTGTCACACATTTTGCTCAACACTTTCTGAGATCTATGCAAAAAAAAAAAAAAAAATTACATAGTGACTTATCACCAGAAGTTATTTTTTGGCTGGATGAGGTGGCTCACACCTGTAATCCTAGCACTCTGGGAGGTGTAGGCAGAAGGATTGCTTGCGCTCAGGAGATCAAGATCAGCTAAGCAGAACCAGACTCTCTGTCTACTAAAAATGCAAAAATAAAGTTATTTTTAATAATCTCTCAGCTGACAACTTGGCTACATTTTTCTTTATTCTGTGCTGAAAGCAAGAATTTGACCATAACTGTGTTGTAAAAGTCATTAGAATACTCTGGGAGATAGGGTGTAGCGCCTGTGGCTCAGTGAGTAGGGCGCAGGCCCCATATACCAAGGGTGTCAGGTTCAAACCCAGCCCTGGCCAAACTGCAACAAAAAATATTCTGGCGTTGTGGCAGGCGCCTGTAGTCCCAGCTACTCGGGAGGCTGAGACAAGAGAATCACCTAGGCCCAAGAGCTGGAGGTTGCTGTGAGCTGTGAGGCCACAGCATTCTATCAAGGGCGACAGAGTGAGACTATCAATTATAAGTAGCCACATTGTTACTTAAAAAGACCTTGTTTATTGAGGTACTCAGAAAAGACTAGAAAAATTAGAATATTGTTTGTTTCAATACACTTTTGTCAATTTAATATTTTTTGGGGAAGGTATTTTTGTCTTATATGCTTGAAATATATTTTCTTCAAAAGTTGAGGCTATGGATCAAGCTCGTTTGCAGGTAATTTTATATTTGCCATATAAACAACCTAATGGGCAAAGCCAGTTCTCATCATAAACCAGCCAAATCAACTCATTTTCTATCAGAGTCTGACATTTTTCAATTCAAGCAGATGTGTTACTATACATCCCTGTGACAATGGGTTCTGATGCTGGGTTAGAAAAGAGATGGCAAAGTTCTTGAGGGCGTGTGCTGGGTGAAATAGGCATGAAACACCACCACTGGTAGAACTTGTTAATGTTCTACCAGTGGTGGTGTTCTCTGTGCTCTGCTCTTACTAGAGCACTTCAGGGACAAAGCATTTTTTTTTCTGCCATGGGATGGAAGAAAAACTTCTATCACCCTTACTTTCATTTCACTGCATAATAGATTAATCATCTTAACATAAAACAAAACAATATTAATCTATTTTTTTTCTTTCTTTCTTTTTTTAGACAGAGTCTCACTTTGTCTCCCTGAATAGAATGTCATAGCTCTATCCTCAGTAATAGGAACCTCAAACTCTTGAGCTTAAGGGATCCTCTTGCCTCAGCCTCCCAAGTAGCTGGGACTACAGGCATCTGCCACATGCCTGGCTATTTTTTTGAGACAGGGTCTCACTCTTGCTCAGTAGGTCTTGAACCCATGAACTCAGGGCAATCCACCCGCCTTGGCTTCCCAAGTGCTGGGTTTACAGGCATGAGCCACTGCACCTGACTTTTTTTTTTTTTTTTTTTTTTTCTTTTTCTTTTTTGAGATAGAGTCTCACCCTGTCACCCTGGGTAGAGTGTCATGGCATCATCATAGCTCACAGCAAACTCAAACTCTTGAGCTCAAGCGATCCTTTTGCCTCAGCCTCCTGAGAAGCTGGGAGTATAGGCAGGTGCCTGCCATGACATCTGGCTATTTTTTGCTCAGTTTTGATCTCAAAATCCTGAGCCCAAGCAATCCACCCACTTCAATCTCCCAGAGTGCTAGGATTACAGGCGTGAGCCACTGTGAGTGGCCAAAACACTATTTCTAATGTCAACTTTGTCAGCCACAAAAATTTGTGTACAACAAAGCCATGAACCTTGACCTCGATGCCTTGATTAAGAAATGCTTTGCTGGCCAACTTTGCTTTGTTACTGCCTGCTTACTTCTCTTTCTGCCTCTCTATACTATACTATCCTTAAGGTTGGGACTATGCCTTTATTAATTTCCTTGTCTCCAGAATTTAGCTCACAGGTAGTAAAAAAGGGAGACAATTAAACTGACCCATGATACTACGTACATAACCTAGGAAGTGCTGAAACAGATATTTTCAAGGTTCTTTAGGAGCCAGAGGAAAGGAGGACTCATCTCTATTTGGCACAGGCAGTCAGGAAACTTTGGGAAGGAGACGCTTATCCTCTGATTTGGAGGACCCAAAGGTAGGTCTCATAAAATGCAGAGAATCCCTTAAAGACCCTCCCAGCTCTCCGAGTTTCCACCTAAATGAAGAGGGAATACTGAGGGTATTTCTGGATGTCACTTGGAGGAAGAGGAAAGGAATAGCAAATCGCAGAGTGGGGACGTTGGTGATCTGTTTCTCTAACATTTCAGCCATTTGAAATTCTTTTCAGTTCTGCTTTCCCATCTATCCTGGCATCTCAGAATATTTTCTTGCCTCAGCTTTGAGTGTTTTCCTTTCCCTCTTCCCTTTAACTAACTTCTAAACAGAGAAGGTTTCACTTTTTAGAGAGGAAGGAGATTTCTCTCTCCCCCTCAATTAGGGTGACCCTCACTGCCACACCCTCCACAGCAGCCTGCTCTTCCTCTTTCTGAACGCTCACCTCCTTGCACTGCCCTTCTTCTTTTTTTTTTTTTTTGTGGTTTTTGGCCGAGGCTGGGTTTGAACCCACCACCTCCAGCATATGGAACTGGAGCCCTATCCCTTTGAGCCACAGGCACCACCCATAATGATCCTTTTTTAAAATTTTATGCATTTATTTATTTATTTATTTTTATTTTTATTTTTTTTTGTAGAAACAGAGTCTCACTTTACCGCCCTCAGTGGAGTGCTGTGACGTCACAGGACTCACAGCAACCTCCAGCTCCTGGGCTTCTGCGATTCCCCTGCCTCGGCCTCCCGAGCAGCTGGGACTACAGGCGCCCGCCACAACGCCCGGCTGTTGCACTGCTCTTCTGAAAGGCTTCTTCTCCTGCAGTCTGTGGTCTGTGACAGCAGGACCACGTCATTGTCATCTCTGTTCCTGCCTATTCGCAGGGCTTGGCACAGAACCTGGCACAGAGGAGGTGGTCAGAAATACTGTAAATTGTCTCAGTGCCCTTAGCACAGTGGTTACGACACAAGCCACATAACACCAAGGCTGGAGGGTTTAAACCCGGCCTGGGCCAGATAAAACAATGACAACTGCAACAAAAAATGGCAGGGTGTTGTGGTGGCCTCCTGTAGTCCCAGCTACTTGGGAGGCTGAGGCAAGAGGAACGAGTTTGAGGTTGCTGTGAGCTGTGATGCCATTGCACTCTACAGAGGGTGATATAGTGAAACTCTGTCTCAAACAAAATAAAACCAGAAATACTTGTTAACTTACTTTGAATCTCAAGAGCTAGTGCAACTTCCTCATTTTGAAGAGAAAACGCAAGGATACTCCAGTCATCTCAAGTTAGTGGCAGGACCACTCTGAGAGACCACAGGGCTGGATCATTCTCGGCCCTGCGGTCTGACGAAGCTGTGTCTCCTCAGGCTGCTTCGTTCCTGCCAGAGCACTGTGATGATCAGCATGAGCATCCATTTTTTAATATAATCTAGGCTTTTATTTCATCTAAAACGTGCACAGTGATGGCAGTCTCCCAGGACATTTTTTTCCCTTTGAGACAGAGGCTCACTTTGATACCCTCAGTAGAGTCCTATGACGTCCCAGCTCACAGCAATCTCAGACTTCTGGGCTCAAATGATCCTCTTGCCTCAGCCTCTCAGGTAGCTGGGACTACAGGTGCCTGCTACAGCCCTTGGCTATTTTTAGAGGTGGGGTCATGCTCTTCCTCAGGCTGCTCTTAAATTCCTGTGCTCAAGCAATCCACCTGCCTCAGCCTCCCAGAGTGCTAGGATTACAGGCATAAACCACCATGCCCAACCCTTTCCAGGACTTTTTTTTTTTTTTTTTTTTTTTTTTAAGACAGAGTCTCAAGCTGTCACCTGGGTAGAGTGCTGTGGCATCACTGCTTACAGCAACCTCAAACTCTTGGGCTTAAGTGATTCTCTTGTCTCAGCTTCCCAAGTAGCTGGGACTACAGGCACCCGCCACAACAACCAGCTATTTTGTTGTTGTTGCAGTTGTCATTGTTGTTTTAGCTGGCCTGGGCCATGTTCAAACTCAACAGCCTCGGTGTACATGGCTGGTGCCCTACCCACTGAGCTACGGGAGTGCTATGGCACTATCCTAGCTCACTGCAGCCTCCAACTCCTGGATGCAAAGGATCCTCCTGCCTCAGCCTCCTGACAGGAACATTTCTGACTCACACAGAAATACCACTACTGCTTTTGAAGAGTGAAAAGTTGATGTTTATTTCCCCCCAACTTGTTAATTTGAAAACTTCTCAAATCTATATAAAATTTGCATGGATGGGACAATAAACACTCATCTGTGAGTCATCTAGAGTCATCAGTTGCTAACATTTTGCAGTGTTGTGCTCCATCTATAGCTATATATATGTGTATACACACGCATAGATGTACTCTGTACAAAAGCATGTACACATGAACTTATTTTTTACTGAACTATTTAAGAATCAATTGTAGACATCATTACATTTTACACCTAAAAACTTTAGCGTGTATCTCCTAAGAATAAGAACATTCTCCTATACAAATACAGCATAATTGTCATAATCTTAACGGTCTATTAATATCTTACAATCTGTTAACCAATATACATCCATATTTCTCCAATTATCTCAATCATGCCCTTTATAGCTATTCTTTTAAAGAAAAGGGTCCAGCATCCAGTCCAGAATCACAAATTGCATTTGTTTGCCATATTTAGTCTCCTTTAACCTCAAAGAGCTCCCAGACTATTTTAACTTCCCCAATATTGACTTTTCTTTGAGACAGAGTCTACTCTGTGCCCTCAGTTGAGTGCCGTGGTCTCATTATAGTTCACAGCAATCTCAAACTCCTGGGCTCAAGCGATCCTCATGCCTCAGCCTCCCAAGTAGCTGGGACTTTGGTGTGCACCACAATGCCTGGATAGTTTTTCTATTTTTAGTAGAGACAGGGGTCGCTCTCTTGCTAGGGCTGGTTTTGAACTCCTGAGATTAGGCAATCCATCCTCCTCGGCCTCCCACAAGTGCTAGGATTATAGGCATGAGCCACTGCATCCGGCCTGATAGCGACATTTTTGAAGAGTCCCGTCCAGTTGTTTTGCAGAATGTGGTTTTGTCTGATTGTTTCCTCATGTTTAGATTAAGATTAATTTTTTTTTTTTTTTTTTTTAAGCAAAATGCCACTTGCATGCTGCTGCGGGTGCCTTTTCATTGCAATGCCTCCATTTCAGATGTGAGAAAGCTCTGGCTGGGCCTTGTTGCTGATGTTTCCTTTTTTTAATGTTTACTCTGCATGCACGCCGTACCTCTGGAGTTCTGGGCCTTACGGACATTTCAAGCCTGGACATATATGGGGAAGAAAGCATATGTGTTCACTTGTGTCCCAGACTCCCAGATCCCTCGGGACAGGCAGTGGGTAAGACTCAAGGTGCTGACAGATGAAGCCATGGCTTCAGTCTTGGTAGAGTTCACTGCCAGGGATGGCTGCTGGCTGCGAGACACTAAAGCTGGGCAACTAGGGCTGAGGTGAGGACTTCTTCCCACCAGGAGATGCAAGTGGTCTGTGGCCAGCCAGTTCCTCAGCAATGGGTCACCTGCCGCTGCGGCCACTCTCTGCTGATGCGGCTACAAGGGAAACAATAGGAGGGCTGAGGCCATGCCAGGGTAGCCCTCCAGGAAGGAAGGGACAGCAAGCGGACAGGGATAGAAAGAGGGAGCCAGAATAAAAAACAGAATGAAAAAGTGCGAGACAGAGGGGACACACTTACCAGAGAAGGAAAGAAAATCAGAGAGAAAAACACGGAGAGACAGAGAGAAACCAAGGGAGACTCAGATACAGAGGCCCACAGAGAAAAGGAAACACCAGCTGATAAGCTTCACTAACAATTGACAAGCTTGTTTCTGAGGCTCTTTGGCTTTGGGATTTGAGACGGTGAAGAGTGTCTGTGTTTATACTGGTCAGACTCCAAAGGCACAAGGTTTTCCCCCAAGGGGTTGTGTGGGGTCACCTGCTCAGTCTGTATTTTTCCTAACACAGCCCTTCTCCTTGGTGCCCAGAAGCCAGGCCCAGGCCCAGCAGTTAGTTCCCTGCTCCAGCTCAGAGGTCTCTCCTTTTTTCAGAGAGCTGTCAGCAGAGAGGGACATCTGCTGTGACACATCTAGGGTGAAGAGGAGAACCAGGAGAGAGTCGAGAAGACAGAAGAGAGGATCCAGAGAAAAGAAAGCATTAGAAATAGCCTTCCCTCTGGAGGAGGGAGATATCCAAATTCCAGAAGCTGCCCAGTGGGTGTGACCTCAGTTAATAATAACAGGCCAGGGTTTTCTCACGAGAAAAGAGATCAGGAAGGAGGAGGGAGGGAGAGAGGCTGCTCGGCCCCTAGACTGAGCGGGATGCACGCAGCATCAAGGGTCCCGCCAGAGCCAAACCCCTCTGGAAGCTCTGGGGAAGGGCTCTGTTAGGGAACAGTAATGGACGGTAATGTGCTTTTCCTTGGCAGGAAGAAAAAACGTGGAAAGAGCATGGCCAGGGCTCTTTTCTGGCATCACACCTAAACCCAAGTGAAGAAGCCCCTTTCTGCCCTCTGCTCTTGGCCAGAAAAACAACCTCTTGTTCCTGCCTCTTACTGATGAGATTGAGCAGGGTTAAGGGGCGACACAGGACATCCCGCAAACTCTCCAGCCATTCGTGTTGCTCCTTCTCGCTGGGACAGGTGAAGACAAATCTCCGCTCTGGGGTGACAATGGTGAGGCCAGCTTTCCAGCGATTCCCTCGGATGCCCTTGGGGAGGTCTTCATATACTTCATACCCCTGCTCATTGCTCCCAAGAAAAACCTGGCCCTGCTCAAAAGCATCCTGCAAATAGAGAGTACATGGTCGTCTGAGACCGCCCCAGGGGGAGAGGGGCCCCTGAATCCCTGACGGCCCCCAAGTTTTATTTGGGGAAAGGGGTGTGAGTATCCCTGCCAAGATTTCTGCTAGATGAGACCCAAAATTTGAAAGATTAAAACACCCTAAAATAAGTCACACACATCATCTGTTAAAAAGATACTTAACAATGGGGCAGCACCTGTGCCTCAAAGGGGGAGGGGGCCGGCCCCATATGCCGGAGGTGGCAGGTTCAAACCCAGCCCCAGCCAAAAACTGCAAAAAAAAAAAAAAAGAAAAGAAAAAGAAAAAAAGATACTTAACATTCACAGAGCGTTTATTAAATTAAGCACAAGGAATTTAAGTGCTTTGTATGTAATAACTCATCATGGAAACCCCCAAGAAAGGCATTCTTGTTAAGCCCATGTTTCAGAGAAAGACACTGAGGCACAGAGGGGTAAGGGCTCTTGCCCAGGGCACACCATTTTGGGTTTGAGACCAAGAGCCCAGGGAGCTGTGTTCTAGAGCCCACAATCCTAAGCCCTGCACTACATGGGTCCCAAGGAGGGAACACATCTTATTTAACTACGATTGACAGTTTTATGCATGCTCATAATTTCTGAAGGTGAGAGGTGAGAAAAGCTTCTGAATGGGAAAAGCTTTCATGTACAGGTAATGACAGAAGCAAGGGGTAGAGGTCTTCCTCCCCGGTGTCTAACCCTGGGGCTCTGGGAAATGCGTTCATTTGTAGTTTCCCCTGGTGTCCCAGACAAGCACTGATGCAGCTTCATCTGGGAATGCCCTGGGGAGGGACCAGGAGTGGCTCTTACCAGTGGGTTCTTGTAATAGAGCAGCGTCCGCTCCTGGGAATCCAGGGCAAACCACCTTTTCTTAAAAGGTTCTCTCTGCTGCAAAAGAAGGAACCTCTTACCAGGGATGACAAGGCCAAGGGAGCACATCCTGAGGACAGAAGTCAGGGGCCAGTCCAGGCCACGCCAAGGAAGCTGGCCAGTCCCACTGGTTCTCCAGCCCAGCCTCCACAGTCAGACACCCTCCTGCTTCTCCCTGGTGCCCAGGCTCTAAGGCTCAGCCCACCCTCCTGCCCACGGGCTGCCTAAGGCTCTGCCCACCCCCCTGCCCACGGGCTGTCTAAGGCTCTGCCCCCTCCTGCCCACCTCTACCGGCTTCATCCTGCTGCCCCAAGGTGCTGCCTTGGGTTGGAAGAGGTGCTTCCCTCTTTCTCAGGCTGTGGACAAAGACGTCTCAGAAAAAGGAAGTTTGGGAAATCAGAAGTGGCTGCTGCACAACAAGGCTGAAAGTGCTGGCCTTGGCCAGATTCTGATCTAAGTCAAGGGAGGGAAAGCCCTGGGGGAAGAACCACAGGAGGGGCTGTGCCCTGGGCTAGTGAAGGAAGGGAACCCCAAAACCTCAGACTTCTTCACTGCCTGACACCTTTCACTGTCTTCTTAACAACTCAGCCCATGACCACATCAATCTTTTTTTTAATAAAAGCACTGAAATATTGCTGCTTCCAGGGAAATTTTTAAGGGAGCTCCCCCTGCTTTTCCCTTCCTTTTCCTTCCTGGTCTCCTCAATGGACTTTGAACTTTGAGCCCCACCACACCCAGCATCTGCTCCTCTGGACCCTCCAGGAGAGAGGAGGCTCTGGGACACATTTCCCTTCCTCCATAGATAAGTGGGAATGAGTAGCCACTTGGGAGTGTGTGCTGGGAAGGTGTGCACACAGCTCCTGGGTGCACGATTCTCAGACCAGTCACACTGTTCTCAGACTGATCACCAGCCCTTGTGTCCCTTGGACAGACCTCGCAGGCCCCAGGCATAGAGCACAAGAGTCCTGGGAAGCCCAGAAGCTGTGGCCCCAGCAAGTCACTTTTCAGCTCTGCTTTCCCAGGGGCAGAGCCAGTTAGATGGAGGTAGGAGGAGAAAGAAGCTGACGTGGGCAACCCCTAAGGCTGGGGAGAAGCACCCGGGGCTCCCTGTCAGCTAACACCTAGTCTCCACATCAGCCCACAAGCATTGTACTCACAAACTCACAAACATCGGCTTACTTCCCTTCCTCCCCATCCCAACCCACTTCTCCACCTCCCAAGTTCTGCCCTACTGCTGGCTGGGACAGGGCCAGGTAAGTCCCCCAGGGAGTGGCAGAACATACCTTTGGGCCAGTCTTTTCCATGAAGCCTTGTTTGAGGTAGTTCCTGGTGAGGAAGGGCACGAGCTGAGGAAAAAGAAACAGATACTGACCCCCGATGCCAAGCTTGGCTCTCCAAAGGGGAAGTTTGGAATGGGGAAGGATGCGTGCTATGTGCCCATGTTTCACCAGGTTATATTTGGAAAGTAGAAAGGATGTAATATTAATATTTCAACAAAGCCAGTCAACAGCACCCCAAATGTCTACGCAGCTTACTGGCAGGGCTGAGGCTTGGTTCATGGATTCCTTCAGTGACCCCTGGGTATGGACACAGGCAAGGCTACCAGGAGACCCTCTTGGTGTCAAGCAGCACATTCCAAGGATACAGTTCTCAGCCACTCTGTGAAGTTGGTATTATCAGCCTCATTGTACATCTGAAGAAACCAGTCCTCGGAGAAACGGTCAGGGTTTTCCCAAAGTCCCCTGGCTGGTGCACAAAGCCCTGGGGTTCTGGACACTTGACTGGACTCCTACCACCACCCTGTGATACTAAAGTATAAACGTGCCAGAGCCTCTGAGCAGTGCTGGTCACTGGGAGGATTCTGACCTGGTCACTGGCAGGGATTCTGACACAGGGCTACAAGGAGGTGACGGCAGAGTGGGTATACACAGAGAACTCTGGACTCAGAGTCACGAGACCTGGCTGCCAGCTCCGGGTCTGGCCTCTCCCAGCAGTGATCTCAGTAAGACCTCTGGGCCTGCTTCCCCCATGTATAAAGAGACTGGACCATGTGAGCCCTATGGTCCCTTCCAGCCTGCCATCCTGTGCTCAGAGAAGCTTCCAGGAGCCCTGAAAGGTGGGCACTGTCCCCGTGGTGACAGACTAGTACATTGAGGCTCAGAGAAGTGAGGTGACTTGCCCTAGGTAACACATCGGGTTCACTGACTTCGGGGCCCAGGTACCTTTCTTACTGTAGGGTCACAACCCCACTGGCACCACTGGGTTTCCAGCATCTGGAGCCCTAAGCCTGAGTCAGGCTGGGGGTTTGCCCAGAGCCTTGTACCATACACAGACATGGTGGGAGAGAAGACGGAGGAGACAGGTGGGCTGGGAGGACAGTGGATAAGAGGTCACAATGGTGGATGAATGAGGCAAGAAAATGTTGAGGACATTGGCCAAAGACCAATTTCCTTCACATGGGTCAGCAAAGATGGGAAGCCAGCTCAGATTAAGAAGGCTGAGGTCTGCACTTTGCCCTCCCTCCACTCCAGTCAGCAGTCTGCACTCTCAGCTGCTTCCCCCTACCCCCTCCCGGCACTAACCAGTTCTGGATACTGACTCAGCAGACAAACCTCTAGCCTGACTCAGTCCTTGCTGGGACTGTTCCCAGAGAACTGCCATCTCAATGCATCACCAGCACAGAGAAGACCCCCTTCTAGACCCCTACCTCCTGCAAACCTTGGAATTAAGGAGCATTTAGGCTTTCAAGGAATGTCTAACAGTTAGGAATCAGAAAATCCCACGTTTAACATGGTCTCAGCACCACCATCACTTATAAAATACCCTCTGTCACTTATAAAATCCTCTTGGAGGGGAGCCCTAAAACAGGGACCAAACCACAGCACTTCAAAGCCGGAAGGAGCCCTGAAGATGACCCGGACCAGCCACCATCTTACTAACAAGGAAACGGATCCTCAGAGAGGTACCGTGGCCTGCAGAAGTCACATAGCAGGTTAGTGACAGAGCAGCCATGAGAGGTCTCCTGGCTCATGGCAGCATCCTCTGCACCATGCCATCTCTGGCCCAGCCTGAGAGGTAGATGGGGGCCCCAGATGTCTGGAGACAATCAAAATGAAGTTTTCAGATTCACCATTACCTTGGCCCCCAAAGGCAGACTTGGTCCTAGTACGGTTGTAACGGGGAAGGAGGGCCCCGTGGCCTCTCTAGAGATCAGACCCACAGGGCAAAGGGAGGATGTTAGGAAGGGAAGAGCACCTTTGAATATTCACTTAACTTTCTCGGGACTCAGTTTCCCATCAGTAACAGGAGAATGATCACCCCTGCCTAACTGCCTGCTATAAGAGATTACTAAAATAAAAGGGATTATAAGGTTAGATGGGCTCAAAAGCACTTTGTAAGCAGAATGTTAGGGATCCTTTGTACATTTTAGTGGAAGAAGGTGTCAGAAAAAGATACCCAAATGCTGAGCCCCCTTGACATGTGGCTAGCAGCTGTGCACCCTGCAGGAGAGAGACTGATGAGCTTTTTGGAGGCCGCTGGTTAGCACCAGCTCCCATGTGTGAGGCTGTAATCCCCCAGCCTCCCTGGGAGATCACCTTTGGTTTCTGAGGTGCACAACCCCCAAGTCTAAGACCTTGCTTGCATGTCTTCAGGGTCAGCAGACAAGGAGAGAAGGAGATGGCAGAGATGAGACTCAGAAGTTGGGGATCACAATTAGCTCACCTCAGACTCCGGGATTTCAGGAAAGGCCATTTTTAGATATTGCAGGCGGGCTGCACGGAGGGCATTGAACCAGTCCACTATCTCCTGTCGAGAAAAAATGCAAAAGACAGCTAGTGAGATGGGGCAGGGATGGGAGGCTGAGGAAGGCAGGAAGCTGCACACACCCCACAGCTCCACGGAGGGGAATCAGGAAGGGGGCTAACGTGGGAAGCCAGTGACATGGAGAACCCCAGAGCCAGGGGAAAGGGTTGGGGTGAACTGCATGACATTCCGAAATGGCCTAGGAATGAGCTTTTCGTTTCTAACGTTTGCATGAACCACCCGGGGATCTTGTTAAAATGTAGGTTCAGATTCAGTAGGATTAGGGAGGAGCCTGAGACTCTGCTTTCCTAACAAGCTCTCAGGACATACAATGCTATTGGTCAGGGGAATACACTTTGAGGAACAAGGGTCTATGAAATCACTATTCTGAGATGTCAAAGGTAGGTGGGGAGCACGTGCGCCTGGAATGCTCCTCCCATGGGAATGTCCATGGCCCAGAATGCACATGGCCTAGAACAAGCTGGCTTAGCCTTTTCTGCTGTCCCTCTGTGAGATGGTATTCCTCAGCAGCACGGGGCCCCATTATCTCCCACCTAGAAAACCACATATCCAGCTGGCCTTGATCTGCTCTCAGTTGACCCTCTCACAGTAGCCAGAGTGATTTTCTAGTTACAAACCTAATGCAGTCTGGCTTAGAGTCCTCTCTACTACCCTCCGGAAAAAAAAAAAAAAGTCTAATTTTTTTAGTATGACCTACTTTGTCCTCTGAGCACTCCCAACTTTTTGCAACATCCTTAAACCCATGCTGTTCCCTCCTCTTGCGAAATTGTGTCCCCCACCTCACTCCCACACATACCTTTTACCTAGAACATTTTACTCATCCTGAAGTCAGTTCATATGTTGCAACACATTTTGGGGTGCTTGCTTAGCCCAAGCCTTGCTTCTGTGAGAACTGCCCCTCCCATCCTCGCCTGCCCCCAGCTTGCAGCCCCATTCACTAGCTATCATCCTGGCCCTCCTTGGCCACAACAACTGGACCAGGGCTGGACCATTATAGAAGCTGGACTGGAATTATCAGATTCTTTCTTCCAGGAATTTAGAATTGGGAGGTGAAAAGACTTGTTCAAATAGTTGCCGTGCTGGACTTTGATGTAATACGGTAATAGGGAAAGTCATTTGAATATGGTTTCAGAGAAATGAAACCATTTCCCTCTCTCTCTTATAGGTCAAACACACAAGGCTAGTAGTCCAGGATTCTAAACTCTCTTTGTGCAGAGGCTTATGAAGAACCTCTTTAGGGGCTCGGTGCCTGCGGCTCAAGTGGCTAAGGCACCAGCCACATACACCTGAGCTGGCGGGTTCAAATCCTGCCCAGGCCCGCCAAAAAAACAACAATGGCTGCAACCAAGGGATAGCCGGGTGTTGTGGCGGGAGCCTGTAGTCCCAGCTACTACTTGGGAGGCGGAGGCAGGAGAGTCGCTTGAGCCCAGAAGTAGCTGGAAGTTGCTGTGAGCTGTGATGCCATGGCACTCTACCCAGGGCAACAACTTGAGGGTCTGTCTCCAAAAAAAAAAAAAAAAAGGAACCTCTTTAGGTCTTAGGCACTAAAGCAAGGGGGCCAGCCCAGAGAAGATGCCCCCAGACCTTCTCTCCTGTCACAAACTGTGTAGTGATCTTGGGGCAATGGTTATTTGGCTCCTGAAGTTTTGCTTCAATCCTTGAGGCAGGTTTTCCTTACACCTGTCCACTTCACTTTAAAATGACCTACCTGGCTCCTGAAGGCATGAATTTGCAGCCCCCACTACGCTGGGCTAACAGAGAGGCTGCAGTCTCAACTGAACGAGAACACGCAGTCTCAGACTGACAAGTGAGAGAGAGCCAGGTATCCCAAGTGTCAGAGGCCTAGGGCATCTCTGCAAAAGTCCTTGTGGCAGTGATTGGCATGAAGGGGTGGCCACTCTAGACACAGGGTAACAGCAGAGAGCCCACCCTGGACCAAGAACTAGGGACCCCCTCATGTTTCCCAGACCACACAAGACCTGAGATTCCGGTAAAAACGAAGGAGGGAATCAAGGTAGATGACTGATAGGAGATTTCTTGCTAATTTGGGGAAGGGGACCTTTGAATTTAGAGAAACAAAGAAGTGTGACATTATTTTATCCCTGGTGTTAGAATAGTTTCTCTCTCTTTCACTCTCTGAGTTTCTGATTCTAATCCCTCAGGAGTCTCAGTCATAGTTTTTCCCCTTCAAGTAAATATATCTGTATTTTTCCCATCTATGGCTCACCTTTTTTTTTTTGTAAGGTGATGAGTCTCACCTTGGTGCCCAGGCTGGTCTTGAACTCCTAGACTCAAGAGATCTTCTGCCTCAGCCTCCTAAGTAGCTGGGACTACAAGCACGCACCACCACACCTGGCTCCTCCATGTCCCCTTTAAGCAGGATCAAGTTGGCTTCTATGAAGTGTATTCACATAATTTCTTTTTTTTTTTTGGTAGAGACAGAGTCTCACTTTAGTACCCTAGTAGAGTGCCATGACGTCACACAGCTCACAGCAAACTCCAACTCCTGGGCTTGAGCAATTCTCTTGCCTCAGCCTCCCAAGTAGCTGGGGCTATAGGCGCCCACCACAACGCCCAGCTATTTTTTTTTTGTTGTTGTTATTGCAGTTTGGCCTGGGCCAGGTTTGAACCCGCCACCCTCGGCATGTGGGACCGGCGCCCTACCAGCTGAGCCACAGGCGCCGCCCACACATAATTCTTTTTTTAACCACTAACCTACCAGGATTTTTTTTTTTTTTTGGAGATGGAGTCTCACTCTGTCACCCTGAGCTAGAGTGCAGTGATATAATCATTGCAGCCTCAAACTCCTAGGCTCAAGTGATCCTCCTTCCTCAGCCTCCCATATAGCTAGGACTATAGGTGTGAACTATCACACCCAGTTAATTTTTCTGTTTTTTGTAGAGATGGAGGGTTTCGTTCTTGTTCTGGTTGCTCTCAAACTTCTAACCTCAAGGGATCCTCCCACCTCAGCCTCCCAGAGTGCTAGGATTACAGGCATGAGGTATCACGCCCAACCCTGAGACTATTGAGAGAGTCTCACTCTGTTGCCCTGGATAGACCACAGTGCTGTCATGTTACCTCAATGAAACATGAGTGAGACTCCTGGGCTCAAGTGATCCTCCTGCCTCAGCCTCCCAAGTAGCTGGGACTATACGCTTGCACCACAGTGCCTGGGTGATTTTTTTTTTGGAGACAGAGTCTCACTATGTCACCCTTGGTAGAGTACCATGGTGTCACAGCTCACAGCAACCTCAAGTGCTTGGGCTTAAGCAATTCTCTTGCCACAGCCTCCCAAGTAGCTGGGACTACAGGCGCCCACCACAATGCCTGGCTACTTTTTTTTTTTTTTTATTGTAGTTGTCATTGTTGTTTAGCAGGCCCGAGCTGGACTCAAACCCACCAGCTCTGGTGTATGTGGCTGGCGCCATAACCACTGAGTTATAGGCTGAGCCCTAATTTATTTTCTTTTCTTTCTTTCTTTTTTTTTTTTTTTTTTTTTGAGACAGACTCTCACTCTGTTGCCCTGGCTAGAGTGTCATGGTATCATCATAGCTCACAGCAACCTCAAACTCTTGGGCTGAAGTGATCCTCCTGCCTCAGCCTCCCAAGTAGCTGGGACTACAGGTGCCTGCCACGATACCTGGCTAATTTTTCTATTATTAGCAGAAATGAGGTCTCTCTCTTGCTCAGGCTGGTCTCAAACTCTTGAGCTCAAGCAATCCATCCACCTCGGCCTCCCAGAGTTGCTAGGACTACAGGTAGAAGCCACTTTGCTCAGCTTTCTGGGACTCTAATTCTAGCAAGCTTCCAGGTGATCCCAGTGCTATTGTCCCAGGCACACACATTGAGAAGTAAGGTCCTCAAGTGCACTGCCACGTGATCATCTCTTGACTCCTCCCCTCATACTTGGGATCTCTGGCCCTATCTGGTTTGTCAGTCTTGGGCACAGTAGCTTCTGCTAACTGGATGCCCACTGGTGGCTGTGCGCTGACCAGATATACCCACAGCACTGGCCAAATTCTTCTCCTGCTCTTGCTCTATCTTCCTCCCACCCCTATCTCAGGCCAGGAAGCAACAATAGATTAAGGCAAACAGTAGCACCAAATCTCAAGAGGCAGTTGAGCACATCACCAAATGAGCGAGGGATAACTAAAAATAGTTATCAATCTATTTTCCTGTTAACCTATGCTGGGCCTGCCGATTCCCGGGGTGCCGAGATGAGGGCTGAGGGGGCTCTCCTTCATCCCACCTTCCCATTTTCATGGTACACGAACAGGTTCCTGGTGTGTCCCTCTCTCCTGTAGGTGATCTGCAGCCCGTGGGGGTGCCCTATCTTCTCTGTCTGGAAGGTGGCATTCAAGTCCTTGATGCTAATGACGGCTTTAGGGTCTTTACCCTGAAAGAGAGAAAGAGGATATTCAAGATGCTTATAGTCAGAAGGATGGCTTCCAGGCCTTAATGAAAACAAAACCAATTTGTAACTTTGTATGCTCTTGCTTTTATATCAAAATACACTGGCCAGGTGCAGAGGCTCATGTCTATAATCTTAGCACTTTGGAAGGCAGAGGCAGGAGGATCCACTGAGCCAGGAATTTGAGGTTGCAGTGAGCTATGATAATGCCACTTGCCCTCATGCCTGAGCAACAAAGTAAGATCTTATTTCCAAAAAAAAAAAGGAAAAAGAATAAAAAAATCATTTAGATCAATATTACTAATATAAAAATGTAAAACTATCCATTATATTCATCAGTGAGAAATACTAAGTTACCAAGTCCTAGAACAGGAGGCATAGCAGGAACCTGTTAATATAAAATTTATACACAAAGGCACATATACACATAAATATACAGACATATATTAATATGTGTAATTGAACATGAATAAAAAGTATAAACAGATTTACACCAACACTCTTAACAATAGTTTTCTTGGAAGATTACTGGAAGACTTTCCTTCTTAAAAATTTACTATGACAGAGGCTGGTGCAGTGGCTCACATCTGTAATCCCAGCACTTTGGGAGGCCAAGGAGTGAGGATCACTTGAGGCCAGGAGTTCACAAGAAGCCTGGGCACCATAGTGAGACCCCCATCTCTATAAAAAAAAGAAACATTAGCTGTGCTCAGGAGGCTGAGGTAGGAGGATTGCTTGAGTCTGGGAGTGTGAGGTGGCAGTGAGCTGTGATGAAGCCACTGTACTCTAGCTTGGGAGAGTGAGAAAAAATGACTATAAGAAATACTAAAAATACAAAAGCATATCTATTTTTGTTCATATTCCTCCTTTTTTTTTTCAGCTTTTGGCTGGGGCTGGGTTTGAACCCACCACCTCTGGGTTATGGGGCTGGCGCCCTGTCCCTTTGAGCCACAGGGACCACCTTCCTCCTTACTTTTTTAAAAAGAAATATGACTTATAAAGCCACTCTCTTTGACCAAGATTCACCCTGTTCCATCTCTTCCTCCATTCTCTATGGAAAGCATGCTCGTGAATTTGATGCTTATCCCTCTAGTTTACTTTTTATACTTTTACACATGTACACACCTAGGCATATATCTGTGAACAGTATATAGTATTTTAATTTTACATAAATGCTATCATCCTATATGGATCACTCTCCATCTTGTTTTTCTCATTCAGCCGACTGTCATTTTTGAGATCTACTCATGTTGATATACACCAATCTAGTTTGCTTTTATAAATGATTATACCAAAAGTTATCAATCTATTTTCCTGTTAACCTATGTTGAGAAATTGTTTCTGATATGTTGCTATCATAAGGAATGCTGCACTCAGTGTGTGTCCCTGGTACACATATGTGAGAATTTCTGCTGGTCACAAAATACACCTAGGAGTGGAATTGCTCCACACAACTTCCACTTACTGGAAACCGCCAAATTATTTCTGCTGGATGGCTCCACAGTGTTTGTACCAGTATTTACTTCAATCAATAACACAGAAGAGTTTTCCTTTCCCCATATCATCACCAACACTTGACATTACCAGATTTAAACTTTTTTGCCCATAGGATGGGTATGAAATTACATCTCATTGCTAATTTTCATTTAAACAACTTTTAAAAATACACCCATCATTTTTATTTTATTTTATTTATTTATTTTTAAACTTTTTTTTTTAAATTTTTATTTATTTATTTTGTAGTTTTGACCAGGGTTGGGTTTGAACCTGCCACCCTCTGTATATGGGACCAGCGCCCTACCCCCTGAGCCACAGGCGCCACCCTATTTTATTTATTTTTATTTTTATTTTTTGAGACAGTCTTAGTCTGTTACCCTGGGTAGAGTGTCTTGGTGTCATTAGAGCTCACAGCAACTTCAAACTCTTGGGCTTGAGCAATCCTCTTGCCTCAGCCTCCCAAGTAGCTGGGACTACAGGTGTACAGCACCATGCCCAGCTAGTTTTTTCTATTTTTAGTAGAGACAGGGTCTCGTTCTTTTTTTTTTTTTTCCGTAGAGACAGAGTCTCACCTTACCGCCCTCGGTAGAGTGCCATGACGTCACAGGATTCACAGCAACCTCCAGCTCTCGGGCTTACGCAATTCTCCTGCCTCAGCCTCCTGAGCAGTTGGGACTACAGGCACCTGCCACAATGCCTGGCTATTTTTTTGTTGCTGTTTGGCTGGGGCTGGGCCTGAATCCGCCACCCTCCATATATGGGGCCGGTGCCCTACTCACTGAGCCACAGGCATCGCCTCAGGTCTCATTCTTGCTTAGGTTGGTCTTGAACTCCTGAGCTCAACCAATCCACTCGCTTTGGCCTCCCAGAGTGCTAAGATTACAGGAGTGAGCCAACATGCCCAGCCTTTTTAGTTGTTGTTGTTCTGAAAGAGTCTCACTCTGTTGCCCAGGCTAGAGTGCTGTGGCATCAGCCTAGCTCACAGCAACCTCAAACTCTTGGGTTCAAGCAATTCTTCTGCCTTAGCCTCCTGAATAGCTAGGACTGCAGGTGCCCACCACAACACTCAGCTAATTTTCCTATTTTTAGTAGAGATGAGGTCTTGCTCTTGGTCAGGCTGGTCAACTCCTGGGCTCAATCAATGCACCCACTTTGGTCTCCCAAAGTGCTAGGATTACACGCATGAGCCTCTGCAATATTTTTAATAGACTGAATTAACCAAGGCAAAGTAGCAGAATGTTGTACCTAACTCTCAGTGGCTGAGATTATCCACAAGATAAGACACCATTGATAAAATGTAGACCTTAGTGGGGTGAGAGCTCAGTGCTCAGGGAGGGAACCCCTTGCTGGTCTGACCTCTTACCTCTTCCTTAGTGTAGTACTTCAGGAGGCCTTCTCGTGCCAGAAGGACAAACTTTCTTCTCAGGAACTGTGCGTTGTCCCTTCCCCGCTTCCATAGGAATCCTTCTCGGTTACCTTTACCACCAAAGATCAGAAAAAGTGAACATCGTGACCTTGAGGTGCATAAGCAGCTCACAAAACTCACAGGGTCTCAGGGTGGAATGAACCCTCCACCTGTTGCCCAAGTATGTCAACTGAACTTGGCTATTTCAGCTGCAAGACACAGAGGTCCCATCTGGGGCCAATTTTGTGATGTCCTATCATTGTAGTTGGATTTCCCCCACTGTGCAAAACCTTCCTTCCTGGCTTTCCATGGCACGAGGCTAGCTCATAAGAAGACCTAACAAACCCTTAAGATGGCTAAATGCTGAGAAACTAGACTGACTTTGCAAGAGGCCTAAAATAGGCTGGGCGCCACCTGTGCTCAGTGGTTAGGGTGCTGGCCACATGCTCAGGGGCCGGTGAATTCGAACCCGACCCAGGCCTGCTAAACAAACAAACAAACAAACAAATAGCCAGGCATTGTGGCAGGTGCCTGTAGTCCCAGCTACTTGGGAGGCTGAGGCAAGAGAATCACTTGAGCCCAAGAGTTTGAGGTTGCTGTGAGCTGTGACGCCACAGTACTCTACCGAGGGTGACAAAGTAAGACTATGTCTCAAAGGAAAAAAAAAAAAAAAAGAGGCCTAAATAGACATGGGCCTGCCCAAATTCACAGTAACATTAGACTGATGAAACTTCAGGAATAATTAGTAACCTCTAGGCATCTGCTGGTTTGAAGAATAACCTGTATTTCTGATAGCCAGGAAATCTGAGCACTGGCTACCTCTGGTCTTCAGAGAGTGGTTCTGAACACTCCTCTCGGTGTAGGTCAGCTTGGACTTGGGGCAGCAGGGTGAAACTGCCACAGGTCCAGGGCCACTAACGAGGTTGTACCCTGCACAAAGGCAGAAAGGAAGGCTGAAATCCAGCCCATGCTCCTCAAACTGCATCAGGAGCAACATTAGCCAGGGGCAGGCAGTGGGAGCTCAGTGGAGGTAACTTCTTGCAATTTATACCAAGACTCTGTGTATGCTGCAGGCTTGTGACCCTGTAAGGACATGTGAAAAATATGCTTCTCAGCTCAGCGCCTATAGCTCAGCGGCTAGGGCACCAGCCACATACACTGGAGCTGGTGGGTTCAAATCCAGCTGGGGCCTGCCAACAACAATGACAACTACATATAAAGAAGAAAAAAAAAAGCCAGGCGTTGTGGCAGGTGCCTATAGTCCCAGCTACCTGGGAGACTGAGGCAAGAGAATTGCTTAAGCCCAATAGTTAGAGGTTGCTGTGAACTGTGACACTACAGCACTCTACCCAAGGCGACATAATGAGACTCTGTCAAAAAAAAAAAGGAAGAAAAATATGCTTCTCTGCTGCTCGAACCATAAAACCCCACCAACTGATGTGTTGTTATTTAAAAGTCAAAGGAACCCACACTTGATCTCTGTGGTCAAAGCAAGGGCAGTGGGCATCTCTTGGATGGGTCTTGCTGCTAACATTCAGGTACCTTATTTTCTAAAACTCATTAGAACATAGATCTAAGAAGATCATGAAAATAACTTTACCTGGGGGTGAGACCGTTTTCCCATCAGCCATAAATTCCTGTCTCTCATACTTAGCTCGAATCCATTGTTCCTTTAAGACCCTACAGGGAGAGGACTTTTGGTCAGCTGTGTCTGGTGCATTCTTTTCCCCTAGTAACTTTCCAAGCCCCTGCAGTTGAGAGTGGAAACATCATAGTAGCTACCTTGCTGCCTGCTCAGGCTACCCAGGCTTTCTCAGTCTCAGTACAGTTAATATTTGACGACATATAATTCTTCATTGTGAGGGGTCTGTCCTGTCCTTCATATAGTAGCATCTCTGGCCTGTGCCCATTAGATACCAGCAGCATACCTTTCTCTGTTGTGAAACCCATTACCAGTGTCTCCTGGGTGAACATGTTTCCTCTCGAGAGCCATAGGAGAGCCACTGGGCTGGGCTTTTCCAACCCCAGTCTCAGGTCTCTAGGTCAATGAGACAGGTACTGACTCCACTGGGCCGTCTACACTGTCTGCTCCCGCTGCACGTTGATGAGCTAAGCCAGGAGAGTCTAAGAGCCTCTTCCTGTGGCCTGCTCATGAAATCTGGGCATGCTGCTCTGGAGTGGTCTTGGGATCTGACCACCTCCACTCTGTCATTTACCCACTGTGTGACCAAGACCAGCTTACGTACCTCCTCTGACTCTGGGGAATATATGCCAACCCCCAGGGTTGCTGAGATGTTTAAATGTATGTAAAGGGCTGAGCATTACACTTAGCACGTAGCAGGTATTTATTGCTACCCCAATCAGATATTGTCACCCATGACCCCTGCAGAAAAACCATGCAGTCAAGAGTAAATTTAATTGTTTGGTTCCCTTTCATTTTTTTCCAAGTAAGTGTTCCAAGGTTATATGACCTTACATCATAGCCATGAGAATGACCTAGACTAGGGCAGATGGCATTCAGAGCTCTGGGCTCTCCTGGACTGTGTGAATGAAAAGGACCAAAACCGTGGGAGAGACTGGTGGGAAGTCCTGTCCAGGGCCACACTGAGAGGTGTGGCCTGGCTCTGGGATATGATTTTGTTGCTAGTTGCCCAAAGCCAGATTGGCTGGGAGAAAGATAAGGACCGAGAGTCAGAGAGTGTGCGAGAGAACTGATCGTGTTTGAGCTCCTGGCCTGGTCCTTCCTAAGGCAGGCTCCAGCTTGGTCCTTCCTGTTGTCTGACCCCCAGAACCCACAAAATCCTCTTCTGCCTAAGTTGGTTTAAATTGCGTTTCTGTCACTTACAATCAGGAGTCCTTCCTAATGCACAGCCCTCACCCAGGACATGGGGATGGGTCACAGGTTCAGAGCTGGGAGAGGGAATGGAAACCAAGGGCCACCAATCTGGGACCTAGAGGCGGGGATTTAGAGAAGTTTTAGAAGTGGGGAGGGAGGCAGCCATTAGTACTCAGCTAAAAAAGGTTAAAGTTCAGCCTGCTATCAGAGCCGTGACAAGTAATAAGTATGTGGTGCCAGCAGAGATCCTGGCCCATAGTAGATGCTCACTGAGAGCTTAGAGAAAAGGGCAGGAAGGCGGCAGACAGGATGAGACAGGCCCTCTTAAGTTGAGCTAGCACTTCCTGAAGCAGGGCAGGGCCTAGCAATATTCTGAAACTGACAATGGAGATATGGATTAAAACCAGCATGTAAGGTGGCATGTGAGAGGTTTTATATAAATTATGTCATGTAATCTTTACAACCATGCTGTGATGCAGGCAACATGGTCTATATTTCAGAGATGAGCATGCTGACAATCAGAAGTTTGGTAACTCGTCCACCTCCTTACAGCTGGGTAGGGTAGAGTGAGGAAATAAAAGCAGGGTCTTCTGAGTAGAAAGCTATGCTTCCCCAGAAACTCTACCTACATCAGTAGCCCTTGGGTTGACTAAGTACTGAGAAATTTCAAAACCACCAGGTACAGTTGTGTAGTTTGCGCACTGCCCAAAAGTACCCTGCTGAGGCTACAGAGCCACAATGCAGCTTGCTCTCTGTTTACCAGCCATGCCATGAGAGAGATACCTTCTCATTTACCCAAGATACTAACTAGCATCCCTGGTGGTGAGTCTGCATCTCTGGGAAGGAGTCTCATTCTTAGACAGTCTAGTCCTACAGAGGTCCAGTATTGCACTGACCACCCAAATCCAGGGCACCTGAACCCTCCTTCATGGCCCCCCTGCCATATCAGATTCTCCCAGAACCATAATATAGTCCCCCAGGCCCTGACGTCAGACATCACCTGATGTCAGGGCCTGGGTGACTATATTATGGGCCAGGTCTGCCTCTATAAAACTCAGACTTTTCATCTATATTATGGGGGTAACAGCAGTACTTATCTCAAAGGGTTGTTGAAAGAATTAAATTAAGAAACATAAGCATTCACCACAGAGCCTGGAACAGAGGCAAAGCTTAATAAATATTAGTAGCTATTATTATATTTATGGTTATTATTTAGGGATTTGGAGCTCGGTTACTTGGAGTCAACATAAGCTTAGGTGGGACAGCCCAAGGGTATATTACTCAAAAGGAACTAAGTAAAACACACTTAAAATTAAAATACCAGCATTTATCTTCTCTATCACATTAGTCACTATCTGTAGGCTTCAAGAACATCAGAGGCAGAGAGAAAAACCCCCATTTTACAGCTGTGGAAACTGAGGCCCAGAGAGGGGAAGTGACATGCCCAAGCAATAGAAGTAGAAAGAGGCTTAAACTAGGTCTTTTGTGTGCTCTCCATGATAGAACCAAAGGCTTTCCTGGATCTTTCTCTTCCATAAAACAGACCACCACAGTTAGAGTAGAGCTAGGGCAGAGGCAATTAGGAATACCCCCTCACCCAGTCCCTAAGGAATCACCCACTCACAGGCAGTCATTGGCCTGGGGAATGTAGTAGAAAGCTGGAACTCTGGCTTCAAACTTGGCTTTTACACGGAGGTTCCCATTGTGGGTCATAAACTGCAAGACAAGAACAGCTCGAGGTAACATT
This sequence comes from Loris lydekkerianus, assembly GCA_963574355.1. Classification (NCBI taxonomy): domain Eukaryota; kingdom Metazoa; phylum Chordata; class Mammalia; order Primates; family Lorisidae; genus Loris; species Loris lydekkerianus. The sequence goes on along the minus strand of CAUYPK010058436.1, from coordinate 9,950 downwards.
AGAACTTGAAAAAAATGTGAAATGAAACTGTGGTCTGCTCAGAAGGTCATTGGTCTCACTGACTTCTACGCTGAGTCAGAAGAAACTGCCTCCAAGGAGAGGTCCCACCAGGCTTGTTCATCCACACTGCTGAGAAGGCCCATCCTGGACCAAAGAGGGTAATAATAGTATACCACACATAGGCACTTGACAGTTTTTACAAATGTTGGATCCTCCCAATGATTTAATACTATCATTCTCATTTGAGAGAGGAGAAAAATGAGACTCAGAGAGGTTAGGTGACTTGTCCAAGGAGAGCTGACATTTGAACCCAGATCTGACTCCAAAGCTCATATTCTTTCTCCAACTCCCTCCACAGATGGCCAGGACCCCCAGCAGCCCTGAAAGTTCTGCAGGAGACCAAGGTAGTTGGAGAATGTGAGAAGCAGGTGCTGGGCCCATAGAACACACTGGTCAGGATGATTAGTGGGGCCTCTCGGCACTCAAGAGACTCAGAGGCTGATGTGCCCAGAGTAGCCTTGGCAGTATGGCATATCTGGGGTGAAGGCAGGAACGGGAAGAAACACCAGGTTGTTAACTCTCATCCCTTGGGTAGAGTGAACCCTACTCTCTTCCTCTGCAGGGCCTGCTGGGCAGTGTCACAGGATTTGCACCAGATTTGGACCCAACAGAGCTGAATTCAAATCCTGACTCTGCCATTTATTCCCTGAGCAACCTGTGGGATCTCACCTGCAAAAGAGGAAGAAAATGTAACAGGGGAGTTATAAGGCACAAATAAAAACCCTGCCAGTCTGGCTCAGCACCTAGGGCACCAGCCACATACATGGGAGCTGGCAGTTTGCATCCAGCTACAACCAAGAAGTAGCCAGGTATTGTGGCAGGCGCCTGTAGTCCCAGCTACTCGGGAGGCTGAGGCAAGAGAATTGCTTAAGCCCAAGAGTTTGAGGTTGCTGTGAGCTGTGATGCCAAGGCACTCTACCCAGGGTGACATAGTGAGACTCTGTCTCCAAAAACAAACAAACAAAACAAACGCCCTTCCAGTTTATGTGCTGTTTACTGGTTTCCCCTCAAGAGAACCAGGTAGTCCTCTTCCTGGCTGGGGTAGTGGGTGTAGGCCCACAGACCAAAGTAGATCCTTTCCCTTCCCCATTGCAGGACTTCCGCTAGTGACGCCAGCACCTGTTAATTGACTACCTGTTCTTGGTCCAAGCCTACACTGAATTCAAGAGTGATGGCTTCTCTGATAAAGCTGTAGAAACCAAAGGGCCACAGCTAGGATTTAGTAAGTAGCTCCAGGCCCCACAGGTTGGAAGTAAGCAAGTGATGGAGTCAGAACTTGAACTCAGGGCCTCTGTCTAAGCCACTAGAAGAAATACCCTTGTTTGGGCCTCAATTTCCTCCTCTGTAAGCATAGGAGTGTCCCGCCCACCACCCCCTTGCCAGCTCTGCCTCACAAGGCTCTTCACACGCACGCCCTTGTACCTCCACAATACTGTCGTCCCAGAAGTCAAGTCTCACAGATTTAACTTTGCTGATGTCGGGGAAATTGCGATGGACGCCGGAGCAGTTGAGACAGATGAAGATGCCCAGCTTGTAGGAGGCCCAGTCAGGATCTGCGGGGCGAGAGGGCGGGAGGGGAGCTGAGCGGAGAGCAAGGCGAGCAAACCAAATCTGGGCTGGGGCTCAGGGACAGGCAGGGTCTAACAGGATTCTGGAGGCGGGGACCAGCTCCGTCCACGCCTGGAACCCCTTCTCTCTTGCTCTCCCCACCTATGGGTAACTAAGTTGCCACCAGGGAACCTCGCGGTCAGCCGGGGCACCGTGGCGACCACAGTGATGTTCTTGGAGAGAGTCTAGGCGAGAGGCTGGGGCAGAACTACGTGGAAGTACCAGCCTCGGGGGAACCGAGAGGAGGGCGCGGAGGGAGGGCCCGCAAGTGGGGAGGTCTGAGTCAGGGCCCCTGGGCGTCCGCGGGGTCTGGGCGCTGTGCAGTGGGAGCTGCGGGAGGACCTCGGGGCGTCCCGGGCCAGGCAGAGGGCACGGGTTAACCCGGAGACCTGGGTCCGAGGTCTGGGGTCCCTGGTGTGTGGGATGTTTGCTTCCCAGGGCATGGAGCGCGCCTGGGTCGAAGGGAATACACCAAGATCCGGGGCCCAGGGAGCAGAACCCTCAGGGCTCCCGGCTGTGGGATCCAGGGTCGGAGTCCGAGAACAGGGAAAGATCCGTGTCAGGTTCAGAGTGGGGAGGTTCGGGTGGGCGGGGAGTCGGATGCCCACAGGACTGCGGCTCAGAGGTTCACAGTCTGGGAGGCAGAGGGTAGAGCTCCGGAGACGTAAAGAGAGTCCCCTCTGGGTCCTACGGGGCCGGGGAGGGTCCCAGTGTGGTGGGAGGGAGGAGTCCGGCGGGCCGGGGTCTGGCTGGGGGTCCCGGGCTGCACGCGCCGCCGCGCCCTTACCCGCCGCCCCGCAGTCGGCGCAGCGCGCGTTGCCGGTGCCCGCCGCCTGCAGCAGCTCCAGCAGCCGCTTCTTGTTGCGCTCACGGTCGCCCATGGCCCGCTCGGCGGGCTCCGCGGAGCTCAGCGGGGCTCAGCCCTGCAGCCCCCCGGCCGCTGACGGCCCAGGGCCGGTACGATCGGCCGCGAGGCAGCAGAGGGTCCAGCCCGGGGCGCCCCAGCCCCGCCCCTCCAGGACTTTCCGCCCCTCCCTCGGCCAGCCCGGGCCCGCCCTGAGCTCCGCCCACCCGCGGGGAGGGACGGACTTGGGTTGGACATCCCGGTCCGAGATCACATCTTGGCCCGCACTTAACACTATGGATAACCTGTCCAACCTTTCTGGGGCTGAGTTTCCACCTCTGTGAAGAGGAACAAGGGCATATGTCTGCATCTCGGGGCTCCTGGGAAAATTAAACAGAATCTAACTTCTGCTGAAGCAGAAAATTAAACTGAATCTAACCTCTGCTGTCGTAAGCTCTTACAACTACCGAGAGACGTAGCTACACACAATGCCACCTCCTCCGAAGTCCTCCTTAATACCCAGTCTCGAGCAACCTCTACATCCTCAGGTTCCCCTAGAACGTTGTTACGGGATCATATTTCTTTTGACCTTGAGCACTTTTTCTTTTTTTTAAGATGGTGTCTAGCTTAGTCACCCACTCCATGAATCCAGAAATCGCGGTTGAAATACCTGTCGAAGAATTCATAGCCTCCCTGCAGCCTGGAACTTCTGGGCTCAAGTGATCCTCCTGCCTCAGCCTCCTGAGTAGCTGGGACTACAGGTGCCCACCATGACGCCTGGCTAACTGCTTCCTTTTTCTCCTTTTCCTCCTCCCCCTCCTCATAGACATGGGGGTCCCACTCTGTTGCTGTGTTGCTCTGGCTGGCCTCGAGCTATCCTCCCCTCCTGGGCCTCCCAAAGCGCTGAGATTAAGAGCGTAAACCACTACAGCAGCCACGGTCTGGAGCATTTCTATCTTGCGTAACAGTTATTTATATACTTGTGTTAATTCCACCCCTTGCCACCAAACACAAGCCACACTCGAAATTTTAACCTCAGCGATTTTGTTTCTTCTTTATCCTGCACAGCTCCTAGAAACAGCACCTGCACATTTTTAAGTCCAATAAATAGTTGCATGATTGCATTCAGCAGAGAGGTGGACACTCAGCCGGGCACGTCCATCTGTGAAGTTCCATCACCATGAGGTGAGGGCGGGGTGCAGGTGGTCATGAATTTGGGCATTTCATTAATCTCCTTCCCCTGTTCCAGAGCTTTGTCATTCCTTGACATCATCCTCGGTGACTCCTGGGGCTCCTGGTAAAATACAGACTGTACAGCCTCTCTCTCCTCTGCGGATAAACATGCATCTACCATATGCATGGGACTTAATCCACACAGGTGCCAGGTTTCCATCCTGACAGATTGCAGTTGATATTCTAGATGACCAGTCCATACTCCCATTCAACACACCGTGCAGGGCAACATGGTATAACGGAATTAGTCTAGGAATCTAGAAATTCAAGCTTTATTTTATTTTATTTTATTTTGGCTGTGTCACTGCCCAGCTGTTTACCTTTGGGCAAGTTCTTTTACTTCCTTGAGTCTTGAACTCCTCATTTGTAAATTTGTAAAATAAGGATTTCAAAACCCACTAAGAGGGTCGCTGAATTGGCACACAAAGCCCTCTAAACACAGTTTGGAAGTGGTTCCCTTGCTTCTGCTATCTCTCTGGTCAACTAATGGAACTGTCATTTGGAATGCTATCAGTTCCCATCCTCCCCAGGGTGGAGGTCTAGCTGCCAGGACAGCAGGGGGTGGGAATGGAGAGAAATTCCCAGGAATAACCAGCCTTGAGGGGTCTTGCTTGTGAGGAGGTGAGGCCCAGCTCAGGCGCAGCCACAGAGGAAGCAGTGAGAGAGACAGCTGGGGTCAGGGGGCACGGGCTGTTTACTAAACAGACTGAAAGATGATTCATTTATGTTGTTTTAGATGAAAAAAAAAAAAAGGCAGAAATAGATCTCCCACGAGAAAAATGGAAAAGGCAACCTAAAGTATGAAGGGAAAGGCGGGGTGGAAAGAGGAGACTAGCCAAGGGCATTTCTCATCTGCCTAAAGCTGGGTGAACTGTGATGTTGGGGGTGGCTCTTTGGCTCCTCAGCCTTCCCATTTCTGATCCTTACCTCCTCTAAGCTGCTCTCCTCTGACACTTTGAGTCTCACTGCCCCCTCCCTGGGAGACCCACAAAAGCCAAACCAAGAGAAAATATAACATCTGGTCAGGTGCAGTGGCTCATGCCTGTAATCCTAGCACTCTGGGAGACTGAGGCTGAAAGATTGTTTGAGGACTTTGAGATCAGCCTGAGCAAGAGCAAGACCACATCTCTACTAAAAATAGAAAATTTAGCTGGGTGCTGTGTGGTGGTCACCTGTAGTCCCACCTACTTGGGAGGCTGAGGCAGGAGGATCACTTGACACCAAGAGTTGGAGGTTGCTGTGAGCTAGGCTAACACCACGACACTCTAGTTTGGGACAGCAGAGTAAGACTCTGTCTAAAATGAAAAAAAGAAAAGGAAGGAAGGAAATATAGCATCTGGTTTACAGTGAGGAGCTAGAGATTTAGAAGTTCCTTTAGTTTTCCTTTTTCCCTTCCCTATTTCTGGAAGTTTCCATTTAACATAACCCAAGCCTTAAAGCAGAATTTCAGGTACCCTCAAAATAAAATAATTTCCTTTCTTTCCTTCTTTCTTCTTTTGGTAGTGATGGGACAATAATGGTAATTAATTATTGTTATTATTATTTTAGAGACAGAGTTTCACTTTGTCACCCTTGGCAGAGTGTTGTGGCATCACAGCTCACAGCAACCTCCATCTCTTGGGCCTAGGCAATTCTCTTGCCTCAGCCTCCCGAGTAGCTGGGACTACAGGTGTCTGCCACAACGCCAGGCTATTTTTTTTTGGTTGCAGTTTAGCTGGGGCCAGGTTTGAACCCTCCACCCTCGGTATATGGGGCCGGCGCCCTACCCACTAAGACAAAGGCGCTGCCTGGTAATTAATTATTGATGTCAGGTGCATTGGCTCACACCTGAAAATCCCAGCATTTGGGGAGGTTAAAGAGGGAGAATCAGGCGGCACTTGTGGCTCAGTCAGTAAGGCGTCGGCTCCATATACTGAGGGTGGTGGGTTCAAACCTGACCCCAGCCAAACTGCAGCAAAAAATACCCGGGCATGGTGGTGGGTGCCTATGGTCCCAGCTACTCGGGAGGCTGAGGCAAGAGAATCACCTAAGTCCAAGAGCTGGAGGTTGCTGTGAGCTGTGATGCCATAGCACTCTACCGAGGGCAACAAAGTGAGACTCTATCTCTTAAAAAAAAAATAGAGGGAGAATCACTTGAGGCCAGGAGTTCAAGACCAGCCTGGGAAACACAGCAAGAATCCATAACTAAAATAAAAGTAGGAAAATTAGCTGGGTATGTCCTGTAGGCCCAGCTACATGGGAGCCTGAGGCAGGAGGATTGCTTGAGCCCAGGAGCTAGAGGTTGCCGTGAGCTATGATGATGGTTCTGCAAAAAAAGCAAACCAAACAAAAAACCTGAAACCATTTTGAATGTTTTACAAAAGAATTTCACACATTTGACCATATTTGATCTTCAAGGCCACCCTTCAGGAGTTAAGTTACTGAAGGTCATGGAGGAGAGCAGGGAGCAGACCAGGGCCTGAGCCAGGTCGCCTGTCATGGTGTTGGTCCAGCCTAGATTTTTTCATGAAATCCTCTCTCCTGTTGGTGTTTTCATCCTGAATTTCTTTTCTTTGAAAGATTGTGGTAAAATCTATATAACATTAAATTAGCCACTTTAAGTGAACTATCCAGCAGCATCAATTGCATTCAGTTGTATTCACAATGTGTCATTATCACTACTTTTTAAAAAAGTGTTTGACAAATGAGATTGTATATATTCCATGTGATGATTTTTCTTTTTCTTTTCTTTTGGGAGACAGAGTCTTACTCTGTCACACTGGGTAGAGTGCTGTGGCATCAGCCCAGCTCATAGCAACCTCAAACTCCTGGGTTCAAGTGATCCTCCTATCTTAGCCTCCTGAGTATTTGAGACCATGACGCCCATCTAGTTTTTTCTATTATTAGTAGAGATGGGGTCTCCCTCTTGGTCAGGCAAGTCTCAAACTCCTAAGTGCAAGGGATCCTCTCACTTCAGTCTCCCAGAGTACTAGGATTACAGGTGTGAGCCATTGCACCTGGCCTGATGTGTATACTTTTGTGTAATGATTAGCAGAAGCACATCAACGAACACATCCATCACCACTTACACTGTACCTTAACTTGTTCATCTTATAACTAAAAGTTTGCATCCTTTATTTCCACCACTATTTATTTCCAAAATGTTTTCTTCACCCCAAACAGACATTGTAGTCCTCTGGGTATTGGCCATGATGAAAATTGAGCTTAGCTTCTGTGTTCAGAACCAGAAGCAGTGCCTAAGGGAAGAGCAGTGGACCAAAGGCTGTCATGACCCAGGCAGACACTGAGTGCCGTGACCCCGCATTTGAAGGTAGTGGGTCTCTTTAGGGTAGGCGTCCTCAAACTGCGGCCCGCGGGCCACATGAAGCGGTGTGAATTGTATTTGTTCCCGTTTTGTTTTTTACTTCAAAATAAGATATGTGCAGTGTGCATAGGAATTTGTTCATAGTTTTTTTTTTTTTTTTTTTTTTAACTATAGTCCGGCCCTCCAACAGTCAGGGACAGTGAATTGGCCCCCTGTTTAAAAAGTTTGAGGATGCCTGCTCTACGGGGTCAGTCCATACAGCAGATGCTGGACAGAGGGAGTGGTTCAGGCCCTGGGACAGAGCATCCTCTGTAAATAAAGCTCCCAGGGTCCCTCCAAGTACAAACATCCAGCCTCGTTCTCAGATCACTGTCTTTGTCCGGCCAAGCCGCAGCAGGGCTGGAAGAAAACCTTGAACCACATTCCCAGGAACTGGCTCAAGATCCCCAGGGAATGGACCCAGCCCCTTTGAAAATTAACTAATTATGTTTATTAGCTTTAGAATGAAAGAAACAAAGCTACAATTGTTAATTACAGGAAATTCGGAAAATACTGTAAAGTTGGCTGGGTACGGTGGCTCATGCCTGTAATCCCAGCACTCTGGAAGGCTGAGGTGGGCAGATTGCCTGAGCTCACAGGTTTGAGACCAGCCTGAGCTAGAGTGAGACCGCATCTCTAAAAATAGCTGGTCGTTATGGCAGGCATCTGTAGTCCCAGCTACTTGAGAGGCTGAGGCAAGAGAATCGCTGAGCCCAAGAGTCTGAGGTTGCTGTGAGCTATGACACCAGGGCACTGTACCGAGGGCAACAAACTGAGATTCTGTCTCAAAAAAAAAAAAAGGAAAATACAGTAAAGGAGAAAGAAAACATCACCCATGATTATGGCCACTAATTATTCAGGGGTGGCAGTATGCACCTTACATGCATTATTCCATTTAATCGTCACCACCACATTGAGATATATTTTTATGCCCATTTTACAGATGAGACAACTGTGGTTGAGAGAGAGGTTATACAACAGAGGTGATGCAGACTGAATAATGCGTACTAAAGCTGGAATTTGAATCCAAGTTTGCCTTGAGCCCTATATATTAATATATTAATATTACCAATCAATTAATATATTATATCACCAATATATTAATATTAGGTTGAACCTTACGAAACTGACTTACAAAAAAGGTACTGTTGTTAGCCAGGCATGGTGACTCATGGCTGTAATCCTGGCACTCTGGGAGACCAAGGCGAGAGGATCAGTTGACCTCTGGAGTTGGAGACCAGACTGAGCAAGAGTCAGACTCCATCTCTACTAAAAATAGAAAAACTAGCTGAGTATTATGGCAGGTGCTTGTAGTCCAAGCTACTTGGGAGCCTGAGGAAAGGAGGATCACTTGGACCCAGGAGTTTGAGGTTGCTGTGAGCAAGATTGAGGCCATGGTGTTCTAGCCTGGGTAACAGAGTGAGACTCTGTCTCAAAAGAAAAAAAAAAAAAATATGAGGGACCATTCTGATCTTCCTCACTTGGTGCCACAGAGGCAAGAGGGTGGTTTTAGTGGCTTGTTACTTGTGTGTGGACCTCTGATCCTCAATCTAGTTTCTCTGCAAAGAATACACTGGGAATTTGTCATTGCCACTCTGCAAAAATTGATATCAGCAATGTGAAAATCTCACAACATCTTACTGATGTTTATTTGCTTGCAGCAGCTGCAGAAGCCCAGGCTCCAGGAAGGTGAGGTCTTCGACACAGAAAAAGAGAAATAGGAGCTTACAGAGCCGTGCATCATTGATAAGAAAATTATGGACTCACAAATTTTACCAAAAATGAAAGCTATATCACTAAAAAAGATGGAGACTTTATACCTTTTGTATTAACCTGGGTGGTGGTGGAACACGTTCTTCTTAGTAAAGCATCACAAGAATGGAGAAGCAAGAATCCAGGATACTCTATGCCAATATGAACCCAGTAGATGAGTTAATACAAGGGGTGGGTAGGGGAATGAGCCAATGGGGAGAGGGCAGGAGAGAGGGGCAATCACAGTGTATGGCACATCTCTTGGGGTCAGGACACAATTATAAGAGGGACTTTATCTAACAAATGCAAGCAGTGTAACCTAATTCTTTGTACCCTCAATGAATCCCAAACAATTAAAAAAAAAAAGAAAGAAAGAAAGAAAGCTATTCCTCAGCTCCAGGGCTGTCTGTCATCTGTGTTTGCCCTGATGAATGGAGTTTATCCCCGCAAATTGGTGTTGTAAATTTCTTACAAAGAACCTAATTAAATAACTGATATTTTTTTTAATGGCAATGTCATGCAGTTCAACCTAATACCATGATTTAATAATTCTGCTACCAACCATCATTAACACTTTTGTGAATTTCCTTCTGGTCTTTTATACATATTTAAGTATGATTTGAACCATATTTTTCATACAACGTTATATCCCTTTTTTATGTAATATCCCTTTCTTTATGTAATAGCCTTGTATCATATATTATGGAGGTTTCATGATATTGCTTTAATGGCGATGTGACAGTCCGTGTCTTTCCTTACTGTTGGACATATAGATTGTGACTGACGTTTTGCGGTTCATATATAACGCTCTAATGAGCATCTTTGTGTCCACAGCTTTTCCCATTGTTAAAACAGTGTTTTCTTGGGCAGCGCCTGTGGCTCAGTGAGTAGGATGTCGGCCCCATATACCGAGGGTGGCGGGTTCAAACCCAGCCCCGGCCAAACTGCAACAAAAAAATAGCCAGGCATTGTGGTGGGCTACTGTAGTTCCAGCTACTTGGGAGGCTGAGGCAAGAGAATCGCCTAAGCCCAAGAGCTGGAGGTGGCTGTGAGCTGTGATGCCATGGCACTGTACCGAGGGCAACAAAGTATGACTCTGTCTCTAAAAAA
>CAUYPK010058434.1:0-43184 GCA_963574355.1 Loris lydekkerianus | reverse complement strand
AAGTAGTTTTGATTTGCATTTCTCTGATGATTAAGGATGATGAGCTTTTTTTTTATGTGTTTGTAGATTGTGTGTCTGTCTTCTTTAGAGAAGTTTCTCTTTAAGTCCCTTGCCCACCGTGAAATGAGGTCACATGTTCTTTTCTGGCTAATATGTTTGAGTTCTCTGTGGATTCCGGTTATTAGACCTTTATCAGAGGTATAACCTGCAAATATTTTCTCCCATTCTGAGTGCTGCCTGCTTGCTTTACTCACTATGTTCTTGGCTGTGCAGAAGCTTTTTAGTTTGATCAGGTCCCAGTAGTGTATTTTGGATACTGCTTCAATTACCTGGGGAGTCCTCCTCATAAAATATTCACCCAGGCTATTCTTTAAAGAGTTTTCCCTGCACTTTCTTCAAGTATTGTTATAGTTTCATGTCTTAAGTTTAAATCTTTTATCCAGTGAGAGTCTATCTTAGTTAATGGTGAAAAATGTGGGTCCAGTTTCAATCTTCTACAGGTTGACAGCGAGTTTACGCAGCACCATTTGTTAAATAGTGAATCTTTTCCCCACTGAGTGTTTTTAATTGGCTTGTCAAAGATCAAATCACGGTAAGTAGCTGGATCCATCTCTTGGTTCTCTATTCTATTCAAGACATCTACTTCTCTGCTTTTGTGCCAGTACCATGCTGTTTTGATCACTATTGATTTATAGTACAGTCCCAGGTCTGGTAGCGAGATTCCTCCCGCTTTGTTTTTATTGCTGAGTAATGTTTTGGCTATTCAAGGTTTTTTCTGATTCCATATAAAACGAAGTATTATTTTTTCAAGATCTTTAAAGTATGACATTGGAGCTTTAATAGATATTGCATTAAAATTGCGCTGGGCAGTATGGACATTTTTAACAATGTTGATTCTACCCAGCCATAAGCATGGTATGTTTTTCCATCTATTAACATCTTCGGCTATTTCCTTTCTTAGACTTTCCTAGTTCTCTTCGCAAGGATCTTTCACGACCTTTGTTAGCTATACTACCAAATACGTCATCTTTTTGGAACTATTGTGAGGAATAGAGTCCTTGACTGTTTGTTCGGCTTGGTTGTTGTTGGTATATATCAAGGCGACAGATTTATGAGTGTTGAGCATGCGACATTGCTATATTCCTTGATCACTTCGAAAAGTTTTGTAGTAGAATCCCTAGTGTTTTCCAGCTATACAATCATGTCGTCTGCGAAGAATGAAAGTTTGATCTCTTCTGACCCTATGTGGATACCCTTGATTGCCTTTTCTTCCCTAATTGTGATGGCTCGAACTTCCATTACAATATTAAAGAGCAATGGAGACAATGGGCAACATCGTCTGGTTTCTGATCTGAGTGGAAATGATTTCAATTTAACTCCATTCAATACGATACTGGCTGTGGGTTTGCTGTAGATTCTGCCTTCTCATTGAATCCTGGCCACAGGATCTTCTAAAACCCAAACTTTTTGAATGCTGACTTTGATAATTAAAGGAAATTATCATTGGAGCATTTTGGACTTTGGATTTTTGGATCAGGGATGTTCAATGAGTAAGTATATGCAGATATTCCAGAATCTGAAAAATTTCTAAATACTTCTGGTTCCAAATATTTTGCATAAGGGATACTCAACTTATATTGCATTACGACTCAAAGTAAAAAGTAAAGCATCTTTTAGACCATACTGATGTAAACAAGTGATCGATCAAATTCAAAAGTAAATAAGGAGGGAAGGGACAGATGTGCGCAGAATTCCAAGCAGTTGGGCAGCTGCCCCCTGGAGCAGGTGAGGCACAGCTCCTAGCCCTTCACTGTGGGCTGCGTGTTGCTGCTTCCCTCCGAAGGGCACAGTACGGAAAGGAGGAGAAAGGAAACTTAAGGGTGGAGAAACCAGACGAGTCACCACAGCTGGGAGTCAAGGTCAGCACCAGCTGTCAGGGTCAGGGTGACAGTGCCCTTAGTATGTGACGGAAAGAACCAGAACCCAGAACCCCAGTCTAATCACAGAAAGAGAAACACTGCAAAACATCTGGCCAAGACTTCTAGAACTTTTGGCTGTCAAAGACAGGGAAAGTCTGAGGAACTCACTGTCCAGAGTAGGCCCAGTGGATATGAAGACAGAATGTCATGTGGGATCCTGGGACAGAAAAGAACGTTAGGAGAAAGCCAGGGAGACCTGAATAAAGGGTGGATTTAGTTAACAGTAACAATAACGCATCAGCCTCGGTTCCTCGGCTGAGACAGACACCAGGCCAGTGTAAGATGTTCACAGCAGGGGGAGCAGCGCTGAGTACCAGTAACTCTGTGCTGATAATCTTCACAACTTGTCTGTAAATCCAAAACTATTCTAAAATTAAAAGTTTATTTTTGGGATGGCGCCTGTGGCTCAGTGAGTAGGACCCCAGCCCCATATACTGAGGGTGGCCAGTTCAAACCCAGCCCCAGCCAAACTGCAACAAAAAATAGCGGGGCATTGTGGCGGGCACCTGTAGTTCCAGCTACTCGGGAGGCTGAGGGAAGAGAATCACCTAAGTCCAAGAGCTGGAGGTTGCTGTGAGTATGGCACCACGGCACTCTATCGAGGGCGATAAAGTGAGACTCTGTCTCTAAAAAAAAAAGTTTATTCTAAACAGTTAAGATTAATAACTCCAGCACCTGGCAAGTCTGTTCTGCCGTGGCCCAGCCCCCCCTCCCCACCCCACTGTCCTTGCGCAGGGCATGTTGGTGGCCACCTCCCTGGATGACGGGATGCCTCACTCCCACTTCAAGGGACTCAGTGGCCTGAAAAAGTTCCCAATCCAGCCCTGAGTGGTTCGCTCTGGGGGAGTAGAAGGAGAATCACATTTTCTTGCAAAAGCATGGAGATGTGGTCACCTTGACTTGTGTGTTTTCTCTGTATACACGGGACTCTGTGGAGGGCGGTGGGGAGAAGGCAAGTGAATGGAGAGGTGGAGGTGGGGAAGACAACATAAACCTTGGAGGCTAGCGTAGTGTTCTTCAACCTTTTTAATGTCACGGCACACTTGAACCTATGGTTAAACTTTCCCGGCACACACTTAAATTATGTTGATCTAAAAAAAAGAAAAGAAAGAAAGAAAAGGGCTCAGTGCTCGTAGCACAGTGGTTATGGCGCTGGCCACATGCACTGACGCTGGCAGGTTTGAACCCCGACCAGGCCAGCTAGACAACAATGACAATTGCAACAACAACAAAAATAGTCGGGCATTGTGGTGGGTGCCTGTAGTCCCAGCTACTTGGGAGGCTGAGGAAAGAGAATCACTTAAGCCCAAGAGTTTCAGGTTGCTGTGAGTTGTGATGCCATGGCACTCTATTGATGGCGACATGAGACTCTGTCTTAAAAAAAAGAAAAAAAAAGTAAAAACAAGCATATACTTAATGTGCTTTGAACTTCTTTAGAAAATAACTTAATTACTGATCTTTGAAAATTTTCATGGCACACCTAAGATCCTCTCACAGCACACGGGTTGAGAACCACTGGTCTGCCAGAACAGTCTGTTCCTTTATAAAGCACTGATTTGCTCCCCATGTTTCTGAGTGATCACCTGTTATTTGGCTTGGTCTTCACAGGGTTGCTTGGGGTTACTGCAGGTGGCCTTGATGCTCCCCCAGCAGTGACAGGCTCTGCCTGGCCCTACAACCCATGACAGGGTGTGGATGGAGGGATCCAGACTTGGAGGGGCAAAACTCCCCAAGTCTCTTTTACCCCACCTGCTTGGCCTCTCTTCCCCCACCTGTCCAAGGGACAGCAGCTGGGCCTCGCCCATCTCCAGTGCCCAGGCCAGTCCTCACATGGACACTGGCGTGGCTCCAAAGCTTCCCGTGGACTCCAGCCTGCAGGGCTGGGTGTGGAGGCCCAGAGGACTGTTCTCAACCTTCACACTGGCTGTGTGGCCCAGGGCGGATGTCTGCACACTCTGAGGCTTAGGCTAAAGCAGCCTGAAACCCAGTTTTCTGAGGCTACCGAGGGTGCTGAGCAGGCCCAGCTGGGTGCGCTTGGTTTGGGGCCATCTCCTCACTGGGCATCTCCTTTATACTGGGAAGCCAGGGAGGGGGCTCCCCCGAGGCCCTGAGCACCTCAGTTGAGAGCTGAGGTTGGAGTCGCAGACTTGGACTGTGCCCATGCCCCCTGGCTTTGTGTCAGATGCCCTGTCCTGGGTGCTGACCCCTTAGGGGCCCAGACTTAGTAGGAGCTGGGGGCTGGAGAGACCTGGGACTTTAGAAGAGGGAGGGGGCTGAGCTGGGGCTCTGCTGGGAAGGAGGGGCTGGAAGGATCCGTCCAGAATCACCCAGACCTGCACTACTCAGCTCCATGAAGATGAAGCCCTGCCTTTTTGACAGGTGGGTGAGCAGGGACACAGAAACCAGGCCTCTGGAAATACTGTGGGAGGAGGAGGAGGGCAGCTGCTGGGTGGGAGACAGGGCTGGGGGGAGCGTCCTGGTGTCCCTGTGCCTGGGCGTCCTGGTGTTCTGGTGTTCTGCTTAGGGTCCGTGTGGGTGAGTGAGTGGGCTGCTGGGTGGCTTTGTCCACCCCAGTGCCCGGCATCTGGTGAGGGCTCCAGTTCAGTGGTCTGATTTCCCAGCCAGTGGGCCGTGTGGTCCTACTCTGCTGTCCCCCAGCTCAGGCACCAGCCATTCAGCTATGATCTGGAGGGGAAGGAGCTGGATAACCCAGAGTTGGTGCTGCAAAGGGTGTGGGAAGGGAGTTGGGAAGAGGCTGCCTTCTGGAGGACAGAGAACTCACCAGGCCAAAAACTGGGGCAAGGATGAGAGCCTGGACTGCACAGGAGGATCAGAGCCCTGGGGGATGGAGAGGCTAGAAGAGGCAGAACCAAGGGGCTGTGGAAGAGGGTGGGCAGCGTGGCTGAGTTCTGGTGGGACAAGTGATGAGCTCTTATGGGTGCAGGTGGCTGCTGTGGTGGTGGGGGTTGCAAGAGGGGATGTGCTATCCAGGCCTGCATTATGAGGCTGTAGACCCCAAGGGACCCACATCTGGGGGTTTGGCAGAGGGTAAGGAGGCTTGGGGGGGGATCTCCAGGGAGTAGTTGTAAAGAGGTGTGCAGCCCAAGCCTGGGCCAGAGATACTGGGTTAGGAAGCCCTGCCTGGCAGGCAGCTGCCCTGGACAGGTGGCCCAGGTGGGGTGCCCAACAGACACCTCCAGACTGGCAGTTTAAGAGACTGGATTGAGACCCCGGCTGAGACTGAGGGCAGTGGTAGGGCCCTCACCACATGCTGGCAGCCCTATTGGGAGACCCCCCACACCAAGGGGAGGGAGGGGATATTCACAAGTCACTGAGCAGGCCCTGCCCTGGGCGTTGATATTTTCCCACCGGCCTCATCTCTGCTGTACGGATGGGAAGCTGAAGACCAGAGCTGCCAGGGTGTTGGCTCTACCTCACACTTCATGGAGCAACAAGATGACGTTTGGCCCTCCCTCTCCCAAGCTGAGTTTAGTGTGAGTGTCCAGGAGGTCAAACTCTAGGGGTGGAAGAGGAGGCTCTCATTCCTCCTAGAGAAGGAATGAATGGATGGATGGATGGATGAATGGAGGAGAACCACTTCCTGTCTAAAGTCACGTGAGAACATTTGCTGCCGGCAAAAACTTTCCCCCAAAGATCTCACCCTGGGAGGTATCTGCCTCTAAAATGTAGTTATTAATCACTGTAGCTGAAATTAGCATAATCGGTTCATTTAAATGCCGAGCTGCAGTGAGTGACAATCTTCTGTGGAGTCAGGGCTGCTGTTTTACTGTGGAAGACCAGAGGTGCAGAGTGGGCCTCTGCTGCTTCCTGGGGGTTTCCAGGCAGCCAGGCCTGAGCTTGCAGAGAGAGGTCAAACAGGCGTGCAGGAGCTGGTGCCATGGGGGACCCTGGAGTGGACCACTCCAGGTCACACCCTTTGGGAGTGAGACTTTCTGTGGGAAGAGGGCTTGTCTTGAGCGTGTCTCTGTGCACGTCTGTGATTTAGGGAAAGTGACAGTGAGACGACAATGTGGGGAGAAGAGAGAGATGGGACCTCAGTGTCAACACTAATGAGCACGTTGAGGCCTCCTTTGCACCTGATCCCGTCTCACTACTGTGCACACAAGCACACATGCGTTTCCACTTCCCACCAGGCCGGTGTGACGGACATACGGTGTCCCTGGCCCCACTTCATTGAAGAGGAAGCTGAGGCTTGCAGGACCCCCCCACACGTGGGTGGTAGGGCCAAGGTGGGGATTTGATCATGGTCCTCTGGCTCTGGAGCCAGTGCCCTTCCACAGATGGCCTCTGGGTGCCCTCCTTGTGCCAGGCATTTAACCATTATGAGGGGGCTGGTGATTGAAGTAGAAGGCAGGTTACACATGCAGCCACAAAATTAATATTTAGAAAATGTCTCACGTGGTCCCCAGCCTTCCTCCGTGGAGAGAGAAGCACTGAGCAGGGGCTCAGGGTGGGCCCGCTTCTCTGAGCTCTGGTGGGGTGTGTCCTGGTTAACATTTCCTGACTGTGGTGGAGGGAGGTGCCCAGAGTGCCTGACCTGGCACAGGAAGGACCCCCCCCCCCACAGCCCCATGCCCTACACGGTCAGGAAAGGCCTCAGGCTGTGCTGAGTGTCCGAGTGCTGCACCCTGTGTCCGATCTCTCCTTCCGCTCTCAAGCAATGCTTCTTACTGGGGATGGCAGTGATGATGATGGTGGTGACAGGGATTGCCAGGCAAGGCTGGGGAGCCGTGGGTTGAGCCATAGTAGGGCTTTCAGAGCTGGCTCTCTGGTGAGGGTTTTGTAACCATCACTTTCTTTCTCGGTAAAAACAAGGCAAGAATCTGTGGTGCTGAAATGGTGAGAGTTGATGTGTCCTTAGCACCCACTGTGTCCCACAGCATGTCCTGCGTGATGTGGCACCTTTCCCTATTGGCACCTGTCTTGCTCTCTGGTCCACTGCCAGGTGCTGGGAGACAGTTGTCCCACCAGGGCCCCTACGAGGTTGGGAGGGTCACAGCTGGTAGCAGAGAGGAGCCTAAACCTCGATTCTCTTATGAGATGTGACCCAGGGGGATCCCCTACACCCCCAGGGGACTCAGTTTCCTCATCTATAAAATGGAGCTGGCAATTCGTGCTGCCAGGGTTGCTGAGTGGACCAGAGGAGAGTGGGGGACTTTGCACTTTGCACAGTAGGAGTTGCCGCACAGCCCTAAGGACTTGTTAGTTTTATTGTGGTCACGGAGGCACTTGGGACAGCCCTGCAGCATGTAGCTCTGCTCCTGGTGCAGGTGAGATGTTATCCTGAGGCCTTGAAAAACACCTGGCTGAGTCCTTGGCCACCTCCCAGGCAGGGTGTACGTACCCCCCCCACACTGCTCTGTAGGAACCTGAGGGCAGCCTTTTGTCCACTCTTGTGCCCATCCAACACCAAGTGTCCCCTCTGTGCAGGATGCTGGGTTGCACGGGACCTGGTCCATTTGTCAGAGTTCTCTAGAGACACAGAACCAGCAGGTCGTGTGTGTGCAGATGATTCCTGGCTTAGGATGACTCAACTTACTGCGACTTCTCTACTTCATACTGGTGTGAAACCACACTCCTTGAATTTTGAAATTTGGTCTCTTCCAGGGTGTGGAATTTGGTATGTTCTCTCTCAGATACTGGGCTGTGTGGTGTGCCGCAACTCCCCGGCAGCCGTGCTGGTGTCCTCGTTCTGAGCCTGTGCCAGGTTGTCTGGGATGAACCTGGCAGTAGGTCAGGTTTATTACATTTTCGACTTAATGTTTTCAACTTACAATGGGTTTGCTGGGATGTGGCCTCATCCATGGTCAGTCAAGGAGCACCTGTACATGTGTGTTAGCTTGTGGTAAGGAGTTAGCTCACGTGGTTATGAAGGAGCTGTGGTTGGCAGGCTGGAGACTTCAGAGAGCCGACGGTGGAGGCTCCAGTTCAGAAGGTGGCTTGACCCCAGAGAAGGTGGACATTGTAGTTCAAGTCCAAAGACAGGATGAGACCCATGTCCCAGCTGAGTGTAGCCAGGCAGCAGTGGCAGTTCTCAGGTTACTTGCATTGGCTGAAGTTCTATGTTTCTTGTTTCCAGAGTGGAATTCAGAGATGGAAACCACTGCCTTGGGTGTGCCCCCAGCAAGAAGTCCCCAGTGACCCTCCAGTGGCCTTGGCCTCCCTGGGCAGCCCTCGAGGTCTCCACCCTTCCGCTCACCTGGAATCTCAGCAGTTCTATGGTCCCATGATGTGATAGATCCCAATATTTCTACCATTAAACAATATCACCAGGGCTGAATTGTCACCCACAATGAGTAAATTAAATATTGACAATTTCATTGACTGTTAGATTTAATTTGGAGCCATCTTTCTGGGGCCATAATGGGGCTAGAGGTGACTTACTGTTTAATCCTGGCTATCATCCTGTTAAGTGTTGAGTAATGAGGAAAAGACATACTTTTCAGGGCTCCTGGGTGCCTCCCCAGGAGGGCAGGGGCTCGTTGCACATTTACTAAGTCATGGACGGAGCCTCCACGGCGGCGCTCTCCTTGTCTGTAACATTACAGAATAATGGTTGAGCGCTGCCGTGTGCCAGGCACCTGGTGCTGGTCAGAGAAACAGAACCAGTGGACATACGTGCCAATATTTAAGAGGCAACGTGTCATGGGAATTGGCTCATGAAATTACTGAGCTTGAGAAGTCCTGTCATCTGTCCTCTGCAAGCTGGAGCCCCAGGAAAGTGGTGGAGTAATTCCTCCAGAATCTGAGGACTGAGAACCTGGGGAGCGCTGGCGTGCACCCCAGAATCTGAAGACCTGGGATCAGGGCTCTGACATCCGAGGGCAGGAGAAGAGGGAATTGGCCCTTCCTCCACTGTTCATTCTGTCTGGGCCTCAGTAGATGGGAAGGTGCCCACCCACACCAGTGACAATGGGTCTTTTTTACCCAGTCTGCTGATACCCAGAAATGATGTTTTACCAGCTGTGCAGGACCCCTTAGCCCAGTCAGGTTGACAAATCACATTGTCTTTAGTGTGACGTGTCACTTCCTGGTTATAACAACCCTGTGAGCTCAGTGGTGTTTACCCAGAGGAGGAAGCTGAAGCTCAGAGAGGTTCAGGGAACCTCCCCAGGTCACACAGCAGAGGGGTAGTGACCAGGACCTCCACCCAGGTATCTCAGCCCAGAGCCCCAGAGGTGGCTCCTGCCTGCCACCTGCCACCTGCAGGCGGTACTGACGAGGTTGCTTAGGAGCCTCCTGCATGGGGGTGACCCTGTATGGTGTTGGACACCTCATGGGCACTCAACAGCTGCGCAGCTGACTTCTTACTGTTAACTGGCCATTCCTACTCTCTGCTCACTCAGGGCACTGTTACACTCCCTGCTACACTGCTGGGCACTGTCCCTGCGGTGCTTGCTCTGGGCCTAGCTCTACCACAGCATCCTGCTCCTGCCCCCAGCTTCACGCTTCTGCCTTCTCTTTTTCTTTCCTTCCCCCTGGAGGGCAGTACCCTGCGCCATCTGCCAAGATCTCAAGGTCTGCCCCATTTGTCCTAAGCCCTGCTCTGACTCCAACACTGCCCAGAGCCCTTCCTCCACGAGGTCGCAGCCCCTGCCCCGTGAGTGCTGGGGGCCACTCCATAGACCCCTCCTCTCGTTCCTCAGGAGCGGCTCTGCCCCTGGAGTCCTCCTTCCTTAAAGTCCCAGTAAGTGTAGGGTGGATGGGACTTCGGTGCTTGGAGGGATGTTGATGCCTTTGGCTGAATGTTGGTTTTGTGATGTGAATAATTACTTCTCAATGACTGTAGACCCAAGTTGCTGAATGATTTTACAGAGAAGCAGGTAAAATGGGGTAGAAGATTGTAACGTTGTGGCAGGGCTTGACACAGAAACACATCCCCTGCTGCGCACAGGGGCTTGGCTGGTGGAGGTGGCTCCTGCGGCACTCATGGCCAGGAGGGGCTGTGGCTGGCCATGGTGCCTGCCTGTTTGTTCATCTAGTAGCTGTTTATCAAAAGCCTTCCTTGGAAGTGGCATGGGCACCAGGATGAGAGGGGGAAGCTGGCGAGAACCCTGAGCGTGAGAGTCAGAAGTTGACACAGAGTGCTCAGGAGAAGGAGGGGCAGTGGCCCAGCCACCCGGAGTCCTCAGGAGGCCAGGAAGTTCTGGACAAGTGCTGGCTGTTTACAACAGTATTTCCAAGGGGATTTGCAAATAACAAGAAAGGAACTGTAACCACGCAGTGATTAAGGAGAGGCCGTGATGGCCCTCTTTAACACAGTGGGATCCACTGTCTAGCTTACTTCCCTTCCGGGGGTGGAGGCATCGCTATGGTGCTATGGATCACACCGCACTGGGGTGGCCCCAAGTTGGGAGGTGCCCTGAGAGCAGCGAGGTGGGCTCACAGTCAAGGTGGGGGCTAAGACTGGCTCCGCCTCTCCAGGCAGGGTGGTCTTGGGCAAGTTGCTTCACCATCTGTGCCTCAGTTTGCTCATCTGTAACATGGGTATCATGACAGTTCCTGATAGAGTTGTTTGGAAGATCAATTAATGCTTAAAATAGTATTTAGTGCCCTATAAACTCATAAAATGTTAGGGGTTATTTCATTAGCTATGCTTGTGTGTCATACTAACTCGAGTATGTGCATTGGGCTGGATAAGGTCCGTGGGAGCCTCAAAACTCTCCTGGGCCATCTGCTTTGGGAGTGTGTCCCTCTCCCTCTTCCAATCTGTGGCCATCCCTGGGCTTGCTTACTTACTGGCCTGTCTTCCTCCATCCTCCAAGCCGGAGTCTGAGCCTGGGGGTGGGTGAGGGTCTCAGCCTCTCCCAGGGGGTCTTCAGCTCAGCAGGAACCCTCCCCCCCACACGCACAACACACCAGGAGAGAAAATAAATCAGAGCAGGAAAAATAAAATGAAAGGGAATGTGGAGAATTAGAGGGATCACAGCAACAAAAGCCCTGTGGGGCCTGTGACTGGTTGGTTTCCATGAGACTTGGGGGGCTGGGAAGCGGTACCCATGGGAGCTTCAAAGATGGAATTGCTGCAAGTTAGATGTCTAGTTTGATGTTGGGCTTTTGCTTAAAACAAAACAAACCGGGAAATTGCACCCCCACTAGCGAATGCCTCCTGCCCAGGGGATGGGACTCGTGAGAGCTGCTCTTGCCCCAGCTGGGTCCTCAGTGTCTGTGAGAAGGGTCCTGTAGGGATCTTCTGTGGCTCCAGTGTCTGTGGGCACTTGGCCTCGGAAGGAGGAGGGGGCTGCTCAGGGCTGCAGCCAGGCTGATGCCAGCTCAGCCACTTCCTGCCCTCCCTGGGGGTCTGCAGAATGGGGAGGGGCTGCCAGAGAGGGCTGGAGGGGGCTTTGCCATGGGGCTGAGCTTTGCCTCTGCCCCAGAGTTCTTAGCATTACCAGCCCATTTACACACTGGGTGCTGCCACAGTTCCCAAACCTTTGGCATTATTTAGAGGGGGCTCATAATTATAGGCTCTTAAAATCATAAAGTCTCAGAATGATAGACTCTTTTTTCCTAATTATACGTGGTATGCAAAGACACATATTCACGGCAGAAGATACAGGAAGTGTAGAATAGGATAAAGAAACAGAAAAACAGAAATTTGTAATTTCATTCACAAGAAACAATCACCAGTAATATTTATTTAGATGTAATTTCCATTAGTCAAAAAGCCTGAACATTCTATGCACTGTCCAGCCCACCTGGAGCCGTATTTTTTGTTCTCTTCTCCTTCCCCCTGCCCCAATAATAGTCAGAAGTATTTTCTAATTCAGAACTGTTTTCAGTGATCTTACGCCGTAGGGGTCAGCGAGAGAAGTCTTACCCTAGATCTTAGAATCCTAGACTCTCTTAGTCAGAGCCACTTCTCATGATCTTTATTTCAGTCCTAGTCATGGCCTCTTTTCAAAAGGAATTTGAAATAGTGAAGGACGCAGGTGGGAACAGATGAAGTGGGACCCATAGGAAGCCCACAGAATCCGCTAAGCCTGAACTTACATCTGACCTTGTTCCAGTGCTGGGTACAGACCCAACAGAAACGCATGCTTGACCCACCAGAAAATACTTACAATTCATAACGGCCCTGGCTGGAAGCAGCTCTGGGTCTGCTGCTGTGCCCTGGATGACTGAACTGAGACCTGTTGGCAGAGCTGTGCACTGGACAGCTTTGTTTTGGGTATGACAGCTGGAATGACCTCACAGTATTAACGTCCAGCAAATGCACCAACACCCAAAGGCTGCAAATTGTGTGGCCCCTTTTTGAAGTACAAAGGTTGGGCAGGGGCCTCGGGCCTGCCTCTTGTGTCTTGAGTGCAGTGGTGGTTTTCTGAATGAAGATGGAGCAGACTTGCCTAGCTGTGCTCTTAAGCCCTGTGCATGCTGCTGTTTGTAAGTTGTAGCTGGGTAAGAAAGTAAAAAAGGAGAAGGAAACAGCTCAGACATCCAGAAGGCACCACCTGAGCTCCCAGGAGCCAGGTCACGTCTAGGTCCTTGGCCCTGTGTTTGGGGCCCACATTGCCCTTGTCTCTTGCCCTCAGGCCTTTCATGGATGTCAATGGCAACAGCAGATGCAAAGGCAGAAACCAGGCTGCTGGTCCCCATGGGCCCTCTGTTTGCTGCCTGTCATCGAGAAGGGTCGTGGTGAGGGCTCCGTGGCTTGGCCTCACCCAGGAGGAGAACCTGGAAGGTCTGGAGTACTTGGAGCCCTTCCCCATGCAGGACTAGAGGCTGTATGTACTTGGCAGGGACTGGGCCTTGCAGCTGGCTGCAGTGCGGGACCCAGCCAGGTACTTCCTGGCCTCAAGTTCACCGTCTGTGGCTGAGTCAGTGACTTGCTTGTACCTCTGTCTCCTTGGTATAGAGCAGGCAGAGCCTCACTTTACAAGGTTGTTCTTAATGGTCGTGCTTGCTACAGAGCAGTGCTCAGAATGTCAGCTCTAACAGGAACTACGGGAGGCAGGTGTCCCCCCACCCCTGAAGGGCCTCATCATGGGGCCAGCACGGTTTTGCCAGGGAGGTCAGTCCTCCCAATGGGGAAGAGTGAGGGCCCTGCAGCCCCTCACCTTGGTGCTTCTCTCCCTAGATGGGCGATGAGCCTGTGAAGGTCAGAGCCTGGTCTGTTGTTGTGCAGAGTCAATTCCCTGGGTGCCTGGTGCAGATCCTGCCGCAGAACAAAGGCTCATCTACTCACAGAGTGAGTTGAGGCATGTGACTTGGGTGAGAGGTGGGTGAACGAGTGATCCAGGAATGGGACATGATGACTTCGAGAACTCCTCCAGAGAGGGCTATAGCATCTTCCCCAACTTGCTGCTAGGACACCTCAGACCCCCAGGGTGCTGGTCCCACCTGAGAGGCCATGTAGGACTCAGGTGTGTCCAGGCTGACCCCCCATGCTTGCCCAGAGCTTCCAGCCAAGGTCAAGGTAAATGAAGATGGCTTCACCCACCCACACATACACCCTGGGAGGATCCTTGTCAGGTCCTGGAAGATGGGAGCCCCCCCTGGGGCCACTGTTCCTCCATCCAGCTAATTGCACTGCAACCCAGGTGCAGGGGACCCGAGCAGTGTGGGTATTCTGTCCTGGGGAACAGGCCAGGCTCATTTGCCGAGCAGGTGATACTGTAGAAATCATGAATCTATAAACTCCCTTCCCACCCCAGGTGGGAGGGCTCAGATTTATGGCTCAGGAAGCACCAGCGTTCAGCCGGAGTTGGATCGCCCTATTACCATGGAGGGAGCCGTGTCAGACCCTGTCAGTTCATGGCCTCTGCTGCTCCTGCTGAGAGCAAGCTGTCCTTTCTTCCTGGGGAAGCAAAGTTGCCCACGGGCTTCAGAGAAATATCATAAAGTAACTCACAGGTGAACTAGATCATCACAAAACTCTGAATTTCTCAGCTCTTAACGCTCACTGAGGGCTTTCCTGCTGCTGTATTATTTAATAAGTGTGGTAACCCAAGAAGCTAACCTCTTTTTCACCAGTGATTAGAGGGTAGGAAATTAAGGCAGAAGACCGGGGGGAGTGGGCCATTATGAAGCACCTTCCAGAGGGCTGGACTATAGTTTTAAAAAAAAACGAACTACGAACAAATTCCTATGCACACTGCACATACCTTATTTTGAAGTAAAAAAACAAAATGGGAACAAATACAATCACACTGCCTCATGTCGCCCACGGGCTGCAGTTTGAGGACCCCTGTCCTAGAGGAAGCAACTGTGGCTCAGAGAGGCAGCTGTTTAAAGTGGGGACCGTGGATGACAATTGGGGTCCCTCCACTGACCTTGCAGCCTGACACTTTCCTTTAGTCCTTCCTTCTGGGTTACGATGAGATGCTAGGTTTTAGTTTAACATTCCTGAGTGGGAGGGCAGGGGGAGATGTGTTCATTCCTCTGCTCAGCCTCTCAGGAGCTCCTGGGTCGTCTTCAGGCAGACGGCCCCATTCAAGTGCCTTTGCCTCACCACACACATCTAGCTGAGAGAGGCACCAGGGTGGACCAGCCTGGCGCAGTGGTGTCAGCTTGCTGGTTGGCAGGATCAGTGAGCAGCGGGACTTGGCTGGGCATCCTTTGTAAATTCTCTGAGTCTGCCGATGCCTGTGCTATTGCGACCTCAGTTTGCCAGGACTGAGGCAATAATACAGATATGTCATTGATGGCAGGCTTTGGGCAGGGCCTCCTGGTGGCCTTCATTAAGTCCCAGCAGCTCCAAGAATCCAGAGGATGCTTTATTTTTATTTATTTTATTATTTTTTCGAGACCCTGGACCTGTGCCTGCACTTGCTTCATGCTCCGAACTTGCCGCCTCACTTCAGACTGCTCCCACCCTGGGTGCCACGCTCACACCCCCAGGCCTTGGCCCACATAACCCCTCTTCTCTTAAGGTCCTGTTTACTGCCACCTCTGGGACAGGCTGTCTCCTTGTACACATGGGGCAGGGGACGGGTCTGTGCCTTCTGCACTGTGAGCCCCTGGGGGACAGGGCTACTTGTGACTCAGCTCTGTGTCCCTGTGCCTGAGACAGGCACCGTGTGAGCAAAAGACCAATGATGAGGTGAACACAGCTCCTGCCGGTGAGGCGGGGTCCCCTGGGCCTGTGCTCCCCCGTCCCTCTCTTGGTCTGTCACATTGGCAGGTCTCCCAGGACACAGGCCCTGCTGTAGCCCTGAGCTTGGCCCTCCATGGGAGCACAGTGGCTTATCTGGGGGGCTCCAGAGCTGGGGTGAGACTGAGGCTTGGAGTGCTAGAGTCTTCCCTCCCTGTCCTCCTGCCCCCTGTCATGTTGATGGAGCTGGCTGAATTTCACAATTTCATTTTCTCTGTCCACCATACCGTCAGAGAGGTTAGGTAATCTCAGCTTGGCTTGGCGTCTGACATCTTCAGGCCCTTCTGCCCTACCCACCTCCTGCACCTGCTGCTTTTCGGAGCACTTGAGAGGTTAAACCCAGAGCTGGAGGGGCCGTAGGGGAGACGAAAGACAAGGAGCTTCCTTCCGAGGCACAGAGGTGGGGTGCTGAGTCACAAAGGGCCAGAGTGGCCCGACCCCATCCAGGGCAGATGGCCCCAGGAGGGCACCGGGGACTGATGTCACCGCTGAGGTCGGCAGCATGTGCCTCGGGCTGTGTGGCTCAGGAGGCAGGCAGTGTAGGCGGGGCCTCTGGGGACTCTGGAGCTTCCCTGTGGGTGTCTGTCGCCTGTTTGCGGTTGGGTGGCTGTGGGCAGGTCATGCGGCCTGTGACCCCTCATCTCCTCACGTGTAAAAAGGAATCACTGAGCAGGTGGGGATCCCGGAAGGCGCAGTGCCCCAGGGCTATGGTGGATGTGCTGGTGCCAGACTTTAGTCATTCGCTAATCCCTCTGCCCCCGATGCTTGTTGAACCTTTAAAAATTGGAACAAATTGGAATGTTTAGAAGTTGATTTATTGATGCAAATTTAAATTAGGCTGCATGGAATGACACCAACTTGCTGCTCAGCTCCCCACCCGACCCCAAGCTTTGGTGCCTTGGCAGGTGGGTTGGCATCCCTCCCCCGGCCCTCCTTGTCCACCCTGCCCATGGGCTGAGGTCTACCTGCAGACCCTCGGACAGTCTGGTCCCAACAACCAGGGCCGTTCTGTTCCATATCTTCATTCATTCCATTTCTAGATGGAAAACCGAGGCACATGAGTCCGGTTCCTCCCCCCCAGTGATTTTTGTTGGTACACCCGGGTCTCCCACTTCCTTCTTCTGGCCTCTGAGACGTGCCAGCCTCCAGTCTCCTAACTTGAGACCCCAAAATCTGAAATTAAAATCCCCCTCTCTTGTGGGCCCCGCTGCAGAGTGAGGTCTCATTATTCTGCTTATTAACACGAGGACACGGCGGACGGGATGCCTGTGACGTGGCTCGCGGTGGGTGGCTGGAGATTAGAAATGCTAATGTTGGTAATTAGGAACATGGCCGGCGAGGTGCTCTGGGTGCGGAATTTAGGGCCAGATTTCATGTTTAGAGTGTGGAAATAATTAAGTTGGCCAGAGAGTTTGGAGCAGGCCCCGTTGCCAAGATGAGGAGTGAATAATTTCCTACTGACCTCAACACTCGGGGCCCGGTGGGAGCTGGCAGCGTAGGACACTTCGGGCTGCATGTCGATGCTCCCCTTTCACAGAGGGGGAGACGGAGGCTCAGAGAGGCAGTGCCTTGCCTGGGACGCCCACCCTGCTGTGCCCCGTTGTGTTTTGAGGATGTGTTATCTTTGTCATCTCTGTCTTAACTGTGGGTCCCTGCTAGGTTTTCACTGCTCCTGTCCCTGTCCTGTTCAAACCGCCAGAGTCCCACCAAGCCCTGTCCATTCTCCTCTCCACACCTCGCCTGTGCGCCACCCCTCCCCTCTTGCCTCTTGTTCAGGGGGTGTCATCAAGGGCTCCCAGCCCTGCCCTAACACTCCTTGCTAGAGTAGCCTTTGCCGCCGTCTCCTCCCTCCTCAGCCTGCTCCCACTGTATAGCTATGTCCCTGTGGCCATGTCATCTGGTCAGTATCCTGGCTAATGTGGGGATGGGGGAGAGTCCGTGATGTCCCCCCATCTCTGGACATCATACTCACCTTCTAAAACTGGGCTCCAGTGTACCCTCCGTCACCTCCTTCTCAGGTTCTGGTCACCTCTTGGCCAAACCCATTTCTGATAGTATCATTTTTTACCAACCTGCCACCCCCACATGGACAGCTCCCGGGAGGCACAGGGGGAAAAACGCTTGTGTTGGGTGGGTGCACAGAGCTCCCTCCGTCGTTTTTGACCTCCGTGGCCACCTTGTAAGCTGGCAGGTGAGGACTCAGGTGAGGACGCCAGCCTGAGGATGGAGCCCAGGTGTCTGACCCTGAATTCCTCCTATTCTTTCTCTTATCTCTGTACCCTGGTCTTGTGTCATGTCCCCAGCCCTCAGCGGGTTACACATCTCCCCCCAACACCGACTGTGACCCATCTTGCAGCCATGTTTGGCTTAGTGGGGTCTACTGTCCTCAGCCCTCTGAGCTGCTCTTGGGGTCCCTGCTGGAAGTTCCTGAGAGGTCTTGGTGAGAGCAGGGCAGGTTTGCGCCTGCAGGCACCATGGCCGGTCAGTTTCCACCCTGAGTTCACCAACTGCAGGTGCCGCCTGTGCACAGCCAAGGTTTGGGACGTTCTAGGTCTTTCCTGGTCCTCACCTGGCTCCCCCTTCTCTGTGGTTTCAGGTGTGTTCAGTATCACAGGGCAGAACACGAGTGCTGAATGCCCTGCTGGTGGTCAGTGAGGGAGCCTGCCTTTCGTTCACACATCAGTTCCAGCGCTGTGCTCGGTGCTGCCCAGAGATGCTCGTCTAGTCCTGATCCCGGCCCTGGGTCCCAGGCCCCTCCTGGAGACATTGCCTTATTTTTTCAAGCCCCAGTGAATATAACTCGGATATCAATTCTGTTCCAAATGAAGCAAATTAGCTGTGAAGCTGCCGAAAGGAGGGGCTGCCGAAAGCTGTTGGCCCTGCCCCCAACCCCGGGGGTGGGGGTGGGGGGGGGTGCGGGTGTCTGGGCACCAGCGGGATCCTCCAGCTTTCCCCCGCCCTACCTTTCTGTGAGGGTTAGAGCTGCAGTTCTTGCCATTTAAAAAAAATATATATTTTGAGAGAAAATCTGCATATGTTGAAATTCAAACCTTAATTGTACTGCTGGATACGTTTTGACAGTTGCATACACCCAAGTAACTTACACTCCCGTGGAGGTGAGATGCAGAGCTTTTCCGTCACCCCAGGATGCTATCTCCTGCCCGCCCTGCAGCCCTTCCCTGGGCAGCTCCTGCTCTGACTGCTGGTAGCTCATTCCTGTGTGCTGTGGCCTGGGGCTGCCGTGGTGTGTTTTTTCAGCAGTTGACAGATGTTTGGGTGTTTTTCACTTTTGGGTGAATGTGAATAAAGCAACTCTGATTTTGGGGCGGCACCTGTGGCTCAAAGGAGTAGGGCACTGGCCCCATAAGCTAGATGTGGCAGTTTCAAACCCAGCTTCTGCCAGAAACTGCAAAAAAAAAAAAGCAGCTCTGATTTTTCATGCAAGGTAGTGTTTTGAGGACATGTGTTTTCATGTCTGTTGTGTAAATACCAAGGAATGAAATCACCAGGTCAGACCGAATGTTCATAATTTTATAAAATCTGCTGAAATACTTTGGAAGTGTCAGCACCATTGCCCAATCCTGCAGTGGTTTGTGAGAGCCCCTGCTGCTCCTTGATGGCGGTGCTGCTCTCTGCCTGCCCACCGTGGTCCCCTGGTTCCCGACCCCAGCAGCCTGGGGTACTCTCTGCCTGCTCGCCGTAATCCCCTGGTCCCCGACCCCAGCAGCCTGGGGTGCTCTCTGCCTGCCCATTGTGGTTCCCTGGTCCCCGACCCCAGCAGCCTGGGGTGCTCTCTGCCTACCCACCGTGGTCCCCTGGTCCCCGACCCCCTGGGGTGCTCTCTGCCTGCTCGCCGTGATCCCCTGGTCCCCAATCCCAGCAGCCTGGGGTGCTCTCTGCCTGCCCATTGTGGTCCCCTGGTCCCCGACCCCAGCAGCCTGGGGTGCTCCCTGCCTGCCCGCCGTGGTCCCCTGGTGCCCAATCCCAGCAGCCTGGGGTGCTCTCTGTCTGCCCACCGTGGTCCCCTGGCGCCCAATCCCAGCAGCCCGGGGTGCTCTCTGCCTGCCCACCGTGGTCCCCTGGTCCCCGACCCCCTGGGGTGCTCTCTGCCTGCTCACCATGGTCCCCTGGTCCCCGACCCCAGCAGCTCGGGGTGCTCTCTGCCTGCCCACCGTGGTCCCCTGTCCCCAACCCAGCAGCCTGCCCCTGAGCTCCATGTGTGCCTGTTAGAACCAGCGCCCACCCAGGCGTGATGGTCCCCTCTCTGCTTGTCCATCAAGGCTCCTTTCTCTGTAGAACTTGGTCCTTTAAGGTTTTGTTGATGGAGATAGTTTTTAGACCTGGGTGTGTCTTGAGTGAGTGGAGTTTTTCACCATCCTGCTTCCTTGTCTCAGGTGAAAGTCCATGTGAAGTGACCCTAAGGAGCACCATCCACTGAAGTATAACGGGAGACTCAGTGTGAGTTTGTATCTTCCAGTAGCCACATAAAAGTGAAAAGAAACAAGTGAGAGCTGATCAGTGGCTCACGCCTGCACCCAGCACTCTGGAAGGCAGAGGTGGGTGGATCGCCCGAGCTCAGGGCTTTGAGACCAGCCTGACTAAGAGCAAGACCCCGTCTCTACTAAAAATAGAAAAACTAGCCGGGCATTGTGGTGGGCGCCTGTAGTCCCAGCTACTCAGAAGGCTGAGGCAGGTATGAGCTCAGTGAGGGCTGACCAGGAGTTTGAGGTTGCTGTGTGCTGTGATGCCAGGGCACTCTACTCTGGGCAACAGAGTGAGACTCTATCTCAAAAAAAAAAAAAAAAAAAAAAAAAAAGAAGAAGAAACATGTGAAATTAATTTTGGGGGGCACAACATGAATTTTAATGATTATTTTGTGTAACCAATATGTCTAAAAATACCATTTTAATATGTAATTTTTTAAAATATTAATGAGATATTTTACTTTTTCTCCATACTGAATTGAAATCCCACATACATCTTACATGTAGAGTGCATCTCAGTTCAGATTAGTGGCTCTCAAGTGCTCACCTGGCAGGAAGCGGAGGTCACAGCCAAATCCGGAGCTCAGAGGAAAGGGGTTGGTTGGGATGGCCTTGCACAGTGAGGACATGTGGGTTGAGGGTCAGGACAGGCATGTACGTGGGCCGTCTTCCTGCACTGTCCTCACTGGACACTGCCAGGGAGGAGTCTTGGAAGCCTGTGAGGGTGACAAGGTGGGATCTACAGCCCTGTTTGGTTTCATAGCTCTGCCTGGAGAGCCTGTTGCCCGTTTATCCCAGGAGGAAAGGCACAGATTCCTCAGGACACTCCAAAGAGGTGTTTTCCACTTTATTTAGCCGGCAAGGATTTCCCCTCCCCCCTTCTCCTAGTACGTTTAAATCAAAATCTAGAGCTTATTTTTTGACACATTATTTGAACAGTTAGAAATGCTGCTCCTTCTAAAAACACCCTGGCAGAGAGAACAGGATGTTGCCTGTCTCGGAGGGCAGCGGCTTGGCTGTGGGCATATTGTCACCATGTTCAGTGTGGTGTGGAGTGAGCTCGGCCCCAGGCCAGCTCAGGGTGGGCTCTGCATGCTGTAGGGGCTTGCCTGAGGGCGATAGAGATGGGGCACGGTGCCTCCTTTCTTGAGCTGGACACTTTATTTTCCTAATTTCACTGATTCTTCTCCACCTTGTGTAGGTGGCATCATTATCCCCATTTTAAAGATGAAGAAACTGAGGCTTAGGAGGTCAGATAGCTTAATCAGAGTCACGGCTGCCTAAAGCCGTGGTGCCCTGTCTCTCACACTAACTGGCACTTTTTCGGGGCCTCCTAGGTGCCAGGTGTTCACCACAGGTGTCACTTTTAACTGTCAGAGTAAACCCAGGTGGCTGTTAATTGTCCCCGTTTTGCAGATGAGGAAAACTGAGGCTCAGGGAGCTTGAGTAACTTGTGCATGGCTTTATAGCCTATGGGTGACAGGGCTGGGATTTGGCCTCTAATCTTGGGGTCACATTTCTGCAGCTCCAGGCTGGGCTAGAGGGAGCATGTTGGTCAGGGCCAGAGGTGACAGTTGCCCTGACTGCCTTGCAGTTTTCTTCCTTGCTGCCAAGTGGATATTTCCACTAGGCTTAGATATGTTTAGCCAGGCGTGGAGATGTCAAAGGCCTGGAACTTGCTCCTGAGCCCAGCAGGGCCACCCTCACCTGCACAGCCAGAGCCACCTGTATTTTAATTCTGAGTAGTTTCAGGGCGGACACTGTAGGCAGGGCTTGGTGGGACCTGCAGAGCTCAAGGTGGGTCTGGCATCAGCAACTGACAGGAAAGAATGAGTCTCAGATGGGGCGGGGGATGTGGCCCCAGACCCTTCCAATCCCAGACTCAGGGGACTCCTGGACCCCTGTCCCCTCTGGTTATGGAGCCACGCACTCCCCTTGTGCTTGGAAATCCCGTGGGGCTCTGGTGCCACCACAGAACCCAGACATCTTAACCTAAGGGCTGTGGGTGGGAATCAGGCTGTTGCCGGCCATTCCCAATGGGCCTGACACTCTGTTGCTGGACATGCCATTCTAGTGCACCTCGTGCCTGTCCCTCCTGGGCCTAAAAAAATCCCCTGCTCACGAAGTCCCTCCCATGGGTGGGGATGTCCGTAAGGAGCCCTCCCATGGAGCCTCATTCACTGTCGTCACTGTGTCGCCATGAGCCTGGTAGTCATGTCACCCCTGTGGTGAGTGGTCTTTCTCTCCTGTGCAGAGCTTACTGGGGACCTGGCTATTCTACATACTCTGCCTTTGTCACCACCCTGTAGGACAGGTCCTTCTCTTCATCCCTTGGTAACCAGTATGGACAGATGGGTAAGGGTACAGGTGGGGGGCTGGCAGCATCCCAGATGGGGGAAGTGGCTGAACAGCAGCCACCAGGACCCCCTTTAGGGTCAGGAGTCCCAGCAGAGAGGTACTGCTGTTGCCAAATCAGAGGGGAGGAAACTGAGGCCCAGAAAAGCCCATTTGGTTTTGTAGTAACACATGCCATGTTACTTTCTTCTAACTTTTCACCAGGAAATCCCTCCAACTGAGTGGAAATGGGTTGACAGTGCCGAGCCTTGCAGGATCTGTTTAGCAAACAGACGGCACTCAAGCAGCCTGTTGGTCTGTCTAATGGGGACTGCTAACGACATCAGCTATGATTGTATAAATCATTTGCATGCAGTCACTTTGCTCAGAAAACCCTCACGCCATAGTGGATCGCAGTGCAGGGGTGCACAGTATAAGGGTTATGTTTAGTCTGACCTAATGATGTGGATTCTGAGTGTATGCAGTTAGATTAAGTGGAGTTGTACCGTCATATGGTCGTCTCTTTTACTTAAACTTCACAGTACCCAGGAGTTCTCAGCAGAAATCAGGGATGGACCTACAGGCCCCCAACCTCACCTTCACACCTTCCAGGTTTGGGAAGAGAGCCCTCCCTGAATGCAAGTGTGGTGAGTCTCCAGAGCACTGTGGTTTGTGCCGGTTTGGTGCAGCCTGATCATGAGGTGTTTGGGGAATTTCTGACAGAGGCCTGAGGCCAGAACCACCTGGGGAGGAGACCAGGACCGTGAGTCAGCCAGGGGGCAGCAGGAGGGGGCAGGTTGTGAGTCCTAAGGGGGTGCTGGGCCTGGATGGAGCAGGCCTCAGGTGGCCACCCCAGTTCTGCAGGATCAGTTCATGTGCAGAGGTGGGAGGGAAGTGTCCAGTCCTACTCCTGAGGGGGCTGTTCTATCCTGTCCCACAGGGCGAGCAGGGTGGCTATGAAGGGTGAGTGTGGCTGCCCAGTCCAGCCACAAGCTGAATTTCTGACCATGTGGGGCCTGGCTCCCTCTGCCCCGTTGTGAAGGCTGCCTCTGTAGTGTCCCAGTCCTCTGTCATTGGGAAGCTGTGGCTGTGGGAAAGGAGGGCAGGAGCCAGTTTTGAGCATCCACAGACTGAGATGGAATTGTTTCTTGGAGCCGGAAACAGACAGATGGGGCCATGGCTGAAGGGTGGTATGGACCTTGGAGGGTGTGATGGGTCAGCCTGTGATTTCTGGGTTCCTATCAACCACTCATGGGATAGGAGTTCCTCATGTTGTAAAACTCATTTACCACCTGGAAGAAAAACTTGGAGCCCACTTCAGGTATAAATAAAATGGTGATGTATTACACCTGCGTAGGAGGGTCGCTGCCCCAAAGGGCAAAACGGCGTTGAAGAAAGGAGCAGGGTGATTTTTATGCTCTTTTTGTGCTACATGGCAAGCCAAGCAAAAGCAGCAGCAGAACGTGGCGGGTTAGCTCAGGAGTGGGGTTACAGTCAGGGGGCTACAGCATGGCAGCTGCCACTGGGACAGACTTGGCTTGGGAAGTTTTGCTTGAGTAAGCTTTTCACCATTGTTTAGCCATTGCTAGGGGTTTGGGGTAAGTTCTACCATTGTTTTACCTGTTGCTAGGAGTTCTTCGGAACTTCCTTATACTGAAACCTGTTCTCAGAATTAACCCAAGGAGGGGTTTGAGATATGCAGGGACTCAGGCTGAGACAGTTAGGGGCCTTTAGGGGCCCTTTGGTTGGGTACCACACTCAGGGCCTTACCTCTCTGGGGGTCTGGGACCCACTTAGGTCCCCTTGAGGGCTCTCCAGAAGTGGTGGACAGGCAGAGAGAGCAGGGGTGGTGGCCAGAGGGTGTCCTCCTCTCTTGTGGATGAGACATGTCTGGCTCTTCCACCCCTGGGTCCCAGGTGGCCCCTTGCCTCACCATCCAAGGACTGGGTAACACTGGGTCATCTGTCCACCAGCTGATCCTATAGTCAGCTGCAGCCATTCTGGACCCATGATCGGGTCACGATGTGATCTGGTTACTGCAGCCACATCTGTCTGGTGACTGGGTTGGATTGTGGCTCCCACAACCTCCTGCTGGATGTTGATGATGCTGAGCCACCAGCTTGGGGGGAGGGGGGGGTGTCTCACCCTACACCGTGTGCATGACATGCCTCTTAACCAGACAGGGGAGAGAGTGTCCGAGCACACACACATCCTACCTGTCATTCCCCGGCATCCACAGCCAAGGTCACAGTTGGGCTGGCAGCTGTGCCTGCTGTCTCTGAAGCCTCAGAGGCTCAGTGACTATTTGCCACCTGCAGGGAACGTTCCTGACACTGCAGGACCCTGAGCCCCATTGGTAGACCTGGGTATTCCTGGACCCTTGGGGTGCCTTCCTTTCTTCCTGCCCAGGTGTCTCTCATGCAAAATGAACGTGCAGCGTATGCTCCTGACCTGGCTGGATCCCTTGTGCAGCACCGCCTCTCCTGTCCAGGTGTGGGTCACCATCACATTGGTTCTTCTGTGATGACCTGCCTCACCCTCTCCCCTAGACGCCTGGAGGTGGGGAAACTAAGTCAAGAGATGAGGATTCTGGTCTAAGGCACACCTGGATTGTTTCCATGTACCCCTCCCCTGCCACCGGTGCCCCATGAGAAGATGATTGGCACCTGTAATCCACAACAGCTGTCATCTCCCAGTTATAATGGCAGTCACCAAGCTGTCATGATCCCCCTGTCCCTGCCTCTCGAGGCACTGTTTGGCTGATGGTGCCATGAGACGCAGAGCTCTGGACAGGGCAGTCCATGCACACACATGGGGGACGCTGGTACACTTATTAAGTGCCTTCTGCATGCAGGGCTGTGTTGGCAGCCCCACCCACATCTGAGGTGGTGGCACCCCTCAGGGACACTGGGCCCTGATATGTGACCTTCTTCTTTCTAGCCTCACCCCTCACCCCTGCCTGGTCTGATCCTACAGGTCAGGGTGGGAGGAATGAGGGGGAGGAGCAGCCCCCCAGGGTGTTAGGAGGAGTGACTGCTTGAAGCCCCAGGGCCCAGGGCCCTCTCCTGGGGTTCCCTTCTGGGCACCCCCCTCCTCACCAGGTCACTTGGGGCAGGTCGCGTCTTTCTCTGCTCACGAGTGTGTTGGGAGAACTATGGTGATGAGCTGGATGGTGCTTTATCAGTGTTAGCACCACGCTGCCCACTGGTCACCTTTCTGTGTTGGGAGAACTATGGTGATGAGCTAGATGGTGCTTTATCAGTGTTGGCACCATGCTGCCCACCGGTCACCCCTCTGTATCGGGGGGACCTTCCCGTCCAACTTGGTGGAGCAGAGGGCAGCAGGTCTTGATACTCTCTTGGTGTCTGTCCCTCCAGACTTTGGATGGAACCTCACATCTGCACACGGGCCCAACATCGGGTGGGTGCACAGTAAGCACTTGCTGAGTTTAATTAGTGCCAGCAGGTTAAGAAAACAAGTGGTCTAATCCTGTTGCCCAGGGCTGCAGCAGAGATAGCATCTGTGAATTCAACCAGAAGGGCAGGACCCCGCTGTCCTTCGTAAGAGCTTGTTAGCATGTAGGGCCCTGTTTGAGGGGCTCGTGGGAGCCCCCACAGTTGCTGGAACGTTCTATATCTTGGTCTGGGTGGTGGTTACTTGGGTTTAGACATCTGCCTGAATCCAGCGAGCTGTGCGTGCAGCTCTGCCCTGCAGTGGAGGTGAACCCCATCCCTGTCTTCAATGGGCCTTTCCTGTGCAGGACCGGGGTCTGCCCCTTACCCTGTCCATGTGAAGGCCACTTTGGGGGCACCCTCAGGAGAGTACCCCGGGGGCTGTCATCGGGCTTCCTGTAGTTCCAGTGCAGATGTGCGTCAACCCACTGCACGTGGAAAGCAGACTTTCTAAATGACTGCTTTTTTTTTTTGTTGTTGTTGTTGCAGTTTTTGGCCGGGACTGGGTTTGAACCCACCACCTCCGGCATATGGGGCCAGTGTCCTACTCCTTTGAGCCACAGGCGCTGCCCATAAATGACTGCTTATTTACAGAGGTCTGGAGGCTTTGGGGGAGGCAGTGATAAGCGCCACTGTGGAATGGGGCTCACTGTTACTGTGAGGGCAGGCACCTCTTGTCTCAGGGCCCAGGGAGGCAGCCCCTCCTCCCTCTGGGGGAGGGCGAGTCATCCCCACCTGCCCTCTCCTGGCAGCCCCCTCCTCAATGTCAGATTTTTCTGCATTGTTTTGGGGAATAGATGAGAGCCTCCAACCCCTGCCCCTGGCTCCTCCAGCAGAGACACCCCCTCACAAGGTTTTGAGGCTGCCCCTTTACCTGGGCCCTGCCTTCTTCTCTCAGGGACACAGGTTAGAGGAGAAAGCCCCTTCTGTGGATGAGGGCACTTCTGCTCTACGGCTGCCATTCCAGGCATTCTCCCTGGATTTTGGACATTCCCACAGGCTCCTGGTTGAAGTCCTGCTTGGCTCCTGGTTTTTGAGTTCGGTTCTCTGTCAGAGACGGCCTTTGTCTTCCAATTGAGTGGGTGCAGGAGAGGTATTTTAGCTGGTCTTGTCAACATCCTCCATTGCAGAAACAATGTGATCTCCGACTCATGCAGAAGTTTCCAGAATGTCTCCACTCTCCACCCTCCCCCATACATGCCTATAGTTGCCAGGGACCTTGCCCTGCTTTTTGCTCACCCTCAAGATCACAGCCCCCAATCCTTAGTCCAGGATGCCATTTAGAGTGAGTGTTTCCTACTAAATAGCATAAAATTACATCCTTTCAAGTTAATTAAGCCACTCTGCGGCACTGAGGGCCACAGAAGGGACGTTTGAAATGTCAGAGCACAGTGGCCACTTGTGTTTCCTGGTGCTTTCTGATTATAAGTGCACCCCACCACCAAAGGCCTTTTCGATTGGTTAAGTGGCCCTGGGCAGCCCGCCTCGCCAGCCTCAGCCTGGTCAGGGTCACTGGGACCGGGCCAAGCAGAATCCGCCTGCGTCTGACAGCTGGGCTGCTGTGTTCAAGTATCTTTGCTCCCAGCGTAGTCTCAGTAAACAGATCTGCTCTGGAGCCAGTTGTGGGCAGCGAGCTAAGGTCAGAGCTTTGGAAAATGACTCCCCTCATGGGGTTTGATAAAGCTGGTTTCAGAAAAGAGTTCTTATTACAGACCCATCATTCAGGTCTCTCAAAGAGTCACCTGGGAGCAGCTCACTTCTCAGGAGGCTCCATATACGGGGGATTGTTCCCCGGCACCCTGGTAGAGAGCAGGATGCAGGGTGGGGAGGGACCTCTCAGGACAGCAGGTCCTGATAGGAGAAGATTCACAGGTCAGAACAGCCTCTGTACCATAGGGCCACTGGTGCGCTCTGCCCCTCAGGAAGCAGCAACACGTCAGGTCCAGGGGGGGCGAGAGCCCAGCCATTGCCTGCCCCAGAGCACTGTGCCTACACTACGCAGTGACCTCCAGTGAGGCTCCACAGGCAGCCACGTTCCAAGAGCCTGCACTGGGTCCTCATCACCCCCAGGGGAGTAGCTGAGCTCCTGGGTGTGGCATTCAGGGCCACTGTTGATCTGGCCTCTGCCCCTTCAGCCTCCTGCACCACCCACCTCGCTCAGCTCCATCCCCCTGAGGGTGTCCTGCCCCATCCCACTGTTCACCTGTCCCTTCTAATTCCTGTGTGCTTTCCTGATTGCCCACTTGGAGCTGCCTTCAAGGTCCAGCTCTGACACCACCTCTTCCAGGGAGCCTTCTTGCTCCCTAGCTCCCTTCTGCCTCCTTTTATGCCTACTTATAAAACGTGCAAAGGCACTATAATAAACCTCCACATCTTCCCCTCAAATGAGTGAATGTGGATATTTGGCAGGTTAAATGTGATTACTTTTTTTTTTTTGAGGCCGAGTCTTACTCTGTCACCCTGAGTAAAGTGCTGTGACATCGTCATAGCTTACAGCAACCTCAGACTCTTGGGCTCAGGCAGCCCTCTTGCCTCAGACTCCTGAGTAACTGGGACTCCAGGTACCCATGACAGCACCCGGCTAGTTTTTCTGTATAGAGATGGGGGTCTCACTCTGGCTCAGGCTGGTCTGGAACTGTTGAGCTCAGGCGATCCACCCTCCTCGGCCTCCCAGGATTACAGGTGTGAGCCACCACCCCCAGCCTGTAATAACTTCTTTAAGGGCTAAAATGTCACAGGGGCAATAGGCTCCTTCCACATGTCCTTCCTGTTACCCTCCCCAGAGGCCACAGTCACAAACAGGGGGACCCAGCCCTGCTTGTGGACTTTTACCGTATGAGCAAGCCGTGTGCCATCCTGAGGCGCTGACTTTGTATGAACGGCGTCATGGGCCACTTGTGCTGTGCACCTGGGGGTTTGTCTTCAGTGCTCTCAGGGTGACCTGCAAGTCTGGCCGTGGGAACATCTGTCATCTGAGAACATCCTGGCTGGCACTGTCCCCAGCTTTCCTGGTTGCCAGTGCTGTGACCGTCCTGTGCTGGTGATGTGGGTCCCCCAGGCATGTGCTCAGGGAGGGTGGGATTGAAGGCCTGGAAGTTTCCTGTCAGTTGACCTGGTTGCCCTGCTGCCAGCCCTGCGGACACCTCATGTCACGTCCTGCCTCATGGCGGTGCTGGTCACTGCTGCACATCACTTCACTGAGGTGCACAGGGCTGAGGGCCGTGGAGCCACTGGAACCACTCACGCACCATCACTCTCGGCTGCTCTCCAGGCACCTGCGCCAGGTGCCACCTGCCCCCCTCTGTCCTCCTCTCTGTCAGGGACAGATAGTGATGCTTGGTATGACTAGAGCCAGTGTTGGAATGAAATTCAAATGCAGATCCGTCGGCCTTCCCCAGCACCTGGGCTCCAGGTATGTCGAGCAGGGTTGACACAGAGGCAGGGAGCAGCTGGCTGCCGGGTGGGAGCAGGCTGGAATTTCCCCAGGTTTTCCCAGGAACTCTCAGTGGTGCCTGACAGTCCCTCATGGGTGGGCCTGCAGTTGGTGGAGGCGTGATGTTGGGGAACGGGAGCAGGGCCCCAGCCGAGCTCATGCCGACGTGGAGCATCTCGGTGCTCCTGACGGTGATCAAGGAGGCAGCTGGATTTCATCTGTGAATAATAAACTGGCTTCACATGACAGTAAAAGTGGTGCTTATGTTATATTAATATTTATTAGCAGTTATTGATGTTGGAACCGACTTGTTATCTTTGACGCACATCACAGCAGTTCTGTAAAGACGAGAGGAGAATTGCAGCGCAGGAAGCAGTCACACTGCTGTGCTCTGCGGCTGTACACACAGTGGCGTGGCACAGCGGTGCGTCCAGAAGAACCGCTCAGCTGCCTGGAGGGGAGGCCAGCAAGGTGGCCTTCCCCGGGGCATCCCAGGTGGCCCAGGGAGTCCTGGGGCTGCTTTTCCACTTTCCTCACCCGGCCAGGCGTGGCCCACTCCTCACATGTCCAGAGCTCTGTGGGCAAAGTCAGCGGGGGCCTCGGTGGTCCTCTCCAGCTCCAGGGCCTGGCGGGCACAGCCTTTGCCCTGATGGCCACCCTTGGATGGTGGGTGAATGCTCTCAAGAGCCATGACCATCCAAGCAGTCACCTTCTGTAGACAGTTGTCCTGGTGTCTTCAAAAAGGCTATTTCATGGGAAGAAGGGGTGACGTGGGGCTGCTGTAAATGAAAAGCTGGATGGGATCCAGCTTCAAAACAGACGGCAGCCCCGTGTTTGGGGTGGTGTGAAGTTAGTAGTTGCACAGTGGCGGTATGTTGAAGTTGGGGGCACTGCAGTGGCTGTAATCTACTCTAGAAGGGCTTCGCTGCATGTTTCTTAGATTCTCACCTGCATATCTGCACTGGCATCCTCCTGGGGTCAGTATAGATGAGGAGAGAGGCAGCCTCCCTACCATGTCTGGGGGAGAGAAGAAGGCCCCCAGGCCGTGGCCACCTGAACCAGGCCGTGCTGCTGCCTGCTTGGGTTCTGAGCAGCGGGTGCCCCTGACGGGGAGCAGGGGCCTCATCATACCCAGCGGCCGGCACTGCACCCACCCAGATGGGGTACTCCAGGTCCGCCTGGGGCTCTGTGAGCACCTCTCTCGAGTCCTCAGACCCTCCGTGAGACATAGCAGCACTTGTAGAGGCAAGGGGAGTGAGTGGAGGCTCATACCCCTTCCAGGAGGCCTTCAGGGATCTGGCCTAGACAGAGACAGTGACCAGGCCACGTGGGGTGCCCTGTGGGAACTGGCTCTGCCCAACTTCCACAGCTCCCCCACCCCCCCACTTGGGGAACCCACGAACTCTTTACTCCTGAACCTCAGTCACTTTCTCTTCTTGGTGGCCTTTCTTCCTGTAACGATGTGTCTGCTGACGAGTGGAACTCCATGTAGGGTGGAGGCCCTGTGAGGGGCCAGCCTGGGAGCCTGTCCTTGGGGTGCAGACAGGGTCCCAGAGGAGGCACATTCCTCCTTTCCACACCGTGTCTTCTCTTCCCCAGCAAAGCTGAGAAGAGGCCTGAGTTTTGGGCCTGTGCATGTGGCCTTAGTCGCCTGCCTTCTGCTTGCAGTCTCTCCATCTGTCAACCAGGGGGGAGGACTGCAGGGCTTTCTGGGCAGGTTGAGGCGTGTGCTCCTCTCATCGTTTGCTTTCTCTGAAGGGAAAAAGGGTCTCTTATTGCAAGCTAAGTAAGCCACTGTATTAGCTGCTATATTAGTCACCTGGGTTCTGAGATTTTAAAATATAAAACCTCTCAGTGGACCCACGGCTACGCCCTTCCCCAGTGCTGAGTGCAGGGAGTCTGGTTCCTTCCTTCATCCAGTGCTCAGGGAGCCTCCCGGGCACCGTGCTGGCCCTGGTTGCCCACTGCCTTATACCCTTACGCACCCTGCCGATGAGGAAGCTGGGTGGGCAGAGCTGAGTGGTCAGAGCCAGAATCTCAGCCCATCCACCCTGCTGAACCCTCAGGAGCCCTTAGAAACATTTATTAAAGCCATGTGTAGCTTCTGCTCTGGCTTGTAGGGTTTCCTCCCACCTGTCTTGGCTTGTGTGACCCTCCCAGGGTGGCTGGGGACTCCTCTGATGCTGGAAGAATTTGAAGTTATCTTCGACTTTTAGGCCCTTTCCCCCTATTATAAAGCTTACCACCATAAATGTATTCATAAGGAGCTCACTCATCTTGACAAAGGTGCGGCTATAAACTATGTGGTGCTCGAGGAATAGCCTCCGAGATGACTGTTTCTGCTCCTATAGATAAATTCCAGCATGGGAGCAGAAAGGTCAGCTCTTGCCCCATAAAATGTCTTTTCAGCTTGCTAATTAAGGTTTCTAAGGAAAGGGAAGAACCAGGGCAGGCCTGGGAGCAAAGAGAAACCAGTAGGGATTGGAGAGGGTGAAGCCAGCCCAGCACCAGCAGAAAGTGATACTTGGTGGAAAGTGTCTTTTTCCTCCTTCCCTCCCTCCCCTTCATTCCTCTCTCTTTCCTTTCTTTGACAGAGTCTCACTCAGTTACCTTGGGTAGAGTACCGTGGCATCATAGCTCACAGCAACTTCAAACTCTTGGGCTTCCGACTAGCTGGGACTACAGGTGCCCACCACCGCACCTGGCTAATTTTTCTATTTTTAGTAGAGACGAGGTCTCGCTCTTGCTCAGGCTGGTCTCGAACTCCTGAACTCAAGCAATCCCCCTGCCTCAGCCTCCCAGAGTGCTGGGATCACAGGTGTGAGCCACCGTACCTGGCTTGGAAGTTGGCTTTTGAGTCTGGCTTTTTTCATTTGACAGTGTTATTTTGAGATCCATCCACGTTGTGTATTTATCAATGGTCTGTTCCTTTCTCTGGCTGAGTCCTGGTCTACTGTGTGCAGATATCACAGGTCAGTCATCCAAGTACCTGCTGGTGAGCATTTGGGGTTCATCCAGTTGAGGCTACAACAAACAGAGCTGCCACGAACATTACATGTACAAGATTCTGTGTGAATACCTGCTTTTGTTTCTGTTGGATAATGCCTAGGAATAAAATGTCTGGATCGTCTATCCGGTGAATGTCTTACGCTTCTTGGACTGCTGTAACAAAAATGCCATGGACTTAGGCAACAGAAATTAATTCCTCACAGTTCTGAAGGCTAGGAAGTCCAAGGTCAAGGCAAGGGTTTGCTTCCCGATGAGGGCTCTGCTCCTGGCTTGCAGACAGCCGCCTTCTTGCTGTGTCTGCTAGGGGCAGAGAGGAGGTGGGGCACAGTGGCTTTCTCTTGTGTTTTAAGAGCACTAAATGAGGGCTCTACCCTCGTGACCTAATCACATCCCAGAGGGCCCATCTCCAAATACCATCACATTGAGGGTTAGGACTTCAACATGTAACTTTTTGTGGGGGGGATGGTGGAGCACAAACATTCAGTCCATAGCAGTAAGTGTACGTTTAATTTTAGAAACTGCCAAGCCGTCTTCCAATGTGATTGTATCATTT
The DNA here is from genome assembly GCA_963574355.1 of Loris lydekkerianus. Classification (NCBI taxonomy): domain Eukaryota; kingdom Metazoa; phylum Chordata; class Mammalia; order Primates; family Lorisidae; genus Loris; species Loris lydekkerianus. The sequence continues at coordinate 10,826 of CAUYPK010058434.1, read as the reverse complement.
TATGTCCCCAAGATCAGTGGATGGGAGTCCCAGTTGCCCTACACCCTTGCCAACACTTGATCTGGTCAGTCTTCTCAATTTTAGCTACCTAAATAGGATTGTGGTTGTACCTTTTTGGGGTTTTAATTTGCATGTCCATAATTATGTTGAGTATCATTTTATCTGCTTTTTTGCCTCGGTATGTCTTCTTTATACTATTCACATATTTTGTTGTTTTTTTAAATTGGGTTGTTTATAGATTATTGCGTTTTGAGAGATCTTTCTTATGTTCTGGATACAAGTCATTTGTCAGCTTATTTGCCTGTGTTTTTTCTCAGTTTTTTGTATTCTCCAAATACTGTCTAACTTCAAAGGTTTTTAATTGTGTTGAAGTTCAGTTTATTGATTTGTTCTTACCTGGATTATGCTTTTGGTGTTCTACCTAGAACTCTCTGACCCCAATCTCAAAGATGTCTCTTAATGTTTTCTTCTAGGAGTTTTATTATTTTAGTCTCTACATTTAAGTCTGTGATCCATTTTTTTTTTTTTTTTTAATGTATGGTATGAGGCATGGCTTGAAGTTCTTTTTTGTTTGTTTTTATTAATAGTACATGGCTATCTCCTTATTCCAACACCAATTATGAAAAGATTATCCTTTTCCACTAAATGAATTGCCTTTTCAGCCTTTGCTGAAAATCAGTTGACCATGTAGGTGTGAGTCTACTTTGGACTCTATTCTGGTTATTGATCTATTTGTGCATTTTAACACCCACACCGAACTGTATTGATTAGAGTAGCTTTACGACAGGTCTTGGGGTCAAGAACTGGAAGTCTTTTCCTTTGTTTGCTTGTTATTTTGTTACTTTCAGAGTTATTTTGGTTATTCTAGGTCCCTTATAATTTCATGCACATTTTAAAGTCATCTTGTCGATTTCTGTTTTCAGAAATGCCTGCTGAGATTTTGATAGAAGTTGTATTGAGTCTGTAGGTCAATTTGAGGAGAATTGAAATCTTGACAATACTGAGGCTTCTGATCCATGGTTATGGTATATCTTTTTCTTCACTTAAGTCCTGATATTTCAAGGTTTTCAGTGTACAGGCCTTGCACAGCTATTGTCAGATTTATTTCTGAGTATTTCTTATTTTTATTTCTTGATGCTATTACTAAAGGCATTTAAAATTTTTCAAATTTCTCAATGTTGATGGTAGTGTATAGAAATACATTTGCTTTTATATATTGTTCTTTTGACCTGCAATCTTGCTTTATTTGTTCTAACAGCTTTTCTTTTTTTAATTGCATCTATTGAGGTCAGCTTATGGTTTTTCTTCTTTTGTGTCTTATTACAGGAAACAATGCTGACTTCCAAATGGCAAGGCAGCCTTGAATTCCTGGGATGAAAACAACTTGTCACGACAAATTATCCTTTTCATTATTGTTGGAATTGATTTGCTAACATTGTGTTAAGAATTTTTGAGTCAGAGTTCAGGAGAGAAACGTACTGGTCAGTGGCCACTGGTGGTCTCAGCACTGTGCAGCAGCTCAGCCTCTGTGTGGGGGTCTCAGCTCGCCCTCTCTGTCTTCCAGGCTTTGGGAACCATCACTGCAGTGCCTGTCACGGGTCCTCAGGTCAGCTCCTTGCAGAGGTTGGCCGGGCAAGGAGCGGCAGTGCTACCTCAGGTAAGCAGGTCCTGGGGTGTCCGTCTGTCTGTCCCCAGCCCCTCAGCACTGAGGTTTGGGGCAGGCACTGACCCAGGTGGGCTGCTACCCCTCTGTCGCTCCCTCGACAGCGTCTTCCCCTCCTGCCGCCTCTGAGCATTCTTCGGTGGAGACATTTGGACCAGATCTGGTTTTTCAGTGAGGAATTATGAAACCAATTTAGTGGGTCACAACCAGAATTTTTATTTTAATGGAGTAAACTAGGCTAAACAGAACTTGAACTCAAACAGAATACAAGATGCGGCAGGAGCATTGTTACTTGAACAGTTTGCTTCTATGCTGGGTCACAGGCAACGTATTTTTAACTATGGGTCATGGTCAAGAAAGTTTAAGAAGCTCTGGATGTGGTGATTCATTTTAGGAGGTGGCTCACAGCTGCTGGGACAGGCGTCCTGGGTTCTAGACGAGGGTCCCCTGATGGGCTCTATGCTTTGGACGAGGCACTACAGAAGGGCTAACAGGCACCTGCTTTGTCCACCACTGGCCTGGTAGGGAGTAAACACCTGGTGATTATTACCCAGTATTCTTAGTATCACTAGCTCAGCTTTGTTGAGTACCTGCTGTATACACAATTCCTGGCCAAAGGCTGGCTGCCAGCTACAGAGACAAAGATGGCCCCCACCTGTCCTGGGGCTTCGGGGTGGGTATGTTCCCCCAGCTTGAGGATGGTAAAAGGCAGCTGTCCTGGCTCCCTCACCCCCACAGGGCAGCTTCCCCACTTGTGCCCACCTGGATTGAGTCCTGCCCCTCTGAGGCTCAGAGTTTGGAGGGAGGACACACAAAGAAACAGATACTCTGAATCCAGAGTGATGAGGCTGAGTCTAAAGGATTCACAGGGCTATAGGAACCCTTAGGGTGCCCAATGCACACCCGAGGGTCCCTGTTGCACACCCGAGGGTCCCTGTTGCACACCTGAGGGCCAAAGAGGGCTTCCTGGAGGAGATGGTGCTTGAACCAGGCCTCAAGGTGGGAGGGCATTGAGGCTGGAGTGGAGGCAGGCCCCGGGAGAGAGCACCAGAGAAGGTGCAGGGTGAGAGACAGAGGCGCGGGGGTGAGTGGGGCAGACGGAGCAGACAGGGAGGGGAAGAGGCCAGTGGGGCCTCTGGGGGACCTTGGAGTCAGGCTGCCCGTCAGTGGGCAGTACGGAGCTATGAGAGGCTTCTGAGCAGGGAGGGCTCCAGGGAGAGGCTCTGCACCGCAGCCCCAGCCATTCTCCTGTCACCCTGCTGCCTCTGGGCTTCTGTCTCCTAGGTCACCCTTGCTGTCCCTTTCCCACAAACATCTGGACCTGCCTCCAGGCCAGGCAGCTTGGGCCAAAAGGTGCCCAGTGAATGTCTGGTCCACCTGCTAGCTGTGCTGTCCCTGGAAACTCAGGGCAGCAGAACTGGCAGCCTGTGGTGGGCCGAGCCTGACGGTGGCAGCTGCAGAGCAGAGGAAGGAAAGAGGTGTGGGGAGGGGGAGGACCCCAGAGGCCTCCTGGCCCAGGGGCCACACATCTGGTAGTACAGACAAAAGGTCACAAGCACCAGGATCCCCAGATGTGCATCATCTGGGTCAGAAGCCCACACGTTCAGGCCAAACCCAGAGTCCTGGACGAAGGTTATTTTCTATGTCTAGCATCTAGGGGCCAGGCCTCCTCCCCACACTCATAGTTTGGGTTACTAGGGTTAGTGGCCAGGGTCAAACAGAATGTGTGGGCAAACCCCAGGTGACCAGGGAGGAGCTGACAGGACAGGAATGGCCGTCAGCATAGCTGAAGTCCTTGCTGACTACGCTCAGGCATCTTTCTGCCCCATGCTGGTCCTTTGCAGAGGGCAGCAGTCCCAGCTAGTGACTGTCTACAGCCAGGGGCCGGCAGGACCAGGAGGATTCTGTCTGCAGTTTGCCATGTAAGGCATTAGTGTTTGTGTTGGGCTGTGAGCCTGGCATTGGGGGCCAAAGGCCCTGACCACTGGTACCCAGAACAGAGCTGCAGGCTCAGCTGGATCCACGCTGGCCACCTCACCCAACTACAGAGAGGCCTCTGATACTGGGAGGGCAGGTGCTTTTTGCTGAAGGCCCACTATGGCAGGGGATTGGGAGGCCCCCAAAACTGAGGGCCAGCTCCACACCAGGTACTGGGGTGCTTGGGATGTGCCTTGGCGAGCTGCTCAAGGTCGCAGAGCCCTGAGGGACCTCCCTGAGCCCCTCTGTCCACATGTATCCCTGGAGGCAGGGTAGAGTTGCTGGGCCAGAAGTGCTCTGTGGCCTTTACCAAGACCAGACAGGCCTGCACAGGGCCTGGGCTCAACTGCCCCTGCTCTGATGGTAGCATCGTCATTCTCCAGGATGCCTCTCCCCTCCCAGTGTGCTCCTCCTGGACAAGTGAGCACCCCTGGCCTGCATGTGCCTGCAGCAGGGCTCCAGTAAGACAGGAAGGCAGAGCCCGCTTCTCCTGTCTCTAAGGAGCTAATGTTCATGTAGACCTCCCGGGGTTGGCGTGGCCTCATTTGGGGGCTGAGGTACAGGGTGCAGGGTGATGGTGCCCACAGAATTGCCACAGTTAGGGCACTTGGCAACTGTGCACTTTCTCACTCCTAGTCCCAGGTGGGTCCCATCACCTCGAGGCATAGATGAGGGACCTGGGCCCGGAAATGTTCAGGTGTATCCCCAAGACCACCCAGGCCCCAGAGGAACCAGGATTGGCCCCAGGCAATTTATCCTGGGCCCTGGCCTGACCACTTCTCGGCTGCCTGCAGTACAGTTTCACTCTGGCTAGAACAGGTTGCACCAGTCTCATGCGCACGGCTCACTGGTTTCTAGGGGCACATGACAAGTACCCATCCAGATCAAGAAGACGTGGGCAGGGTCTGGGAGCCCCCCAGGTCCCTCTGGCCCCTGGGAAGTCTCTGGGTCAGGTCTTGTCAGTGCTGCCTCTAGCCAGAGCTGCCCCTTCCCTGTGCCTGTCATCCGCTGCCCGCATGTGTCTGTCTGTCTGACCATGCACCTGTCCCTCCTCCCAGGTTAGGCCAAAGACTCTGATTCCAGACAGCCTCCCTATCACCCCGGGCCGAGACCGGCCACCCAAACAGCCCCCAACATTCCAGAAGGCCACCGTGGTCAGCATCAAGAACCCCAGCCCTGCCCTCCCCACTGCCAACAACACCGTCAGCCATGTGCCAGCACCCGGCAGCCAGCCCCAGGCCCTCGCCGAGCCCGCCACCCTCGCCTCTCCCCTGAGCAGTGCCGGGGTGGCCTACGCCATCATCTCCACCTCCCCCAGCAATGCTGCCGCCATGGCCCCCAGCACCGCCGTGTCCGTGGTCAGTGACAGCATCAAAGTCCAGCCCCTCCTCATCAGTGCCGACAACAAGGTGAGTGCCCACAAGCAGGCTCTGGAGGGCATGTGCCCGTGTGGGAGGCCTCCGAGCCAGGTGTCCAAGAGGGTTCAAATGAGTGAGGCCCAGGCAGAAGGAGTGATCAGATGGTAGAATGATCTCGTGGCCAGAGGAATGAATGGGGTGTGAGTAGGTGATTAAGGCGGGAGTCAGTGCATGGGCAGACAAATGAATATGTGGTTAAAAGAAAATGTGGCTGAATGAATTAATACCAGTGGCAAAGGAGTGATTGGTCAACGAATGACCTAGTTAAGTCACTGGAGTAATTTAGCAATCAATTAATCAATAAAATATGTGACTGAATAAGTGCCTGGAAGAGAGCTGGGTACTGATTGTCCTCCTCTGCAGGTGGAGCCAGATGGTTGTGGTGTTCTTTTATACCCCAAGATTTAAAACTAACCACTGAGACAGACTTTCCCCTTGCTCCTCTCTCCCCTGCTCCTCTCTGAGCTCCTTAGGGGCTACACGGTCACTACCACTTCCTCTCTTTGGCCTTTTTGCTCTGTTCCCAATTTGGGGTATGCCAAGCTGCCCCCTCCTGCTCAGGGCAGGTGTGCTTGCCTTATCCTGGCCTCAAGCCAGCCTGGACGTGGGTGCTTGACTATCACCTGACTTTATGTTGTTGCTTACAATATGTTTCTGGGGGACATTGTGCTTTCAGGCCCTCCCACCCTCGACAGTGTCTTAAAGGATTCTCTAAACCTAAAGAGTCCTCATGGGCCCCACTCAGATGGCAGGTGTGCCCCGAGATAACACCTGAGCCAGAGGGGCTGCTTAGCGGATGTTTGAAGGAGCATATCCACGTCACTGCAGCCGCACCAGCATTCAGTGTTGGCATTTTAAACATTTTTTGCCTATTTAATAGGTGCGCACAGATGCCTTGTGGAAAGTTGAATTCCTTTGGTTATTATTATTTCCCATACTCCGTAAGAATTCCATCTCCTTCTGTGCACTTGTTTGTGGATGCTCTTTGCCCTTTTTTCTATCAAAGATCTTAATGTTTATCTTTCCAGGAGCATAAAAAGGAGTATTTTTCCCCATACAAAAAATTTGGGGTTTTAAATATGTTGTATAAAGAAGAAGCCAGAAGAAGAATGGATACACTTTCTCTTTGTGTTAAGACCCTTGAAATCATAAGACAGTAACCACATGTTTTTAGGGGGATAAATAAAGTTCATGTAATTCCTGGTTTAGACCAGACCCTGACTGATGGATCCTGTTGAGTTCCTCTTCCCTGGATCCACAAAAAAGAAAGAAAAAAAGATTATTTCCCAATTCTCTGTCCAGAAAAATAAAAGAGTAGAGCAGACAGAGGGGTTTCTGGGCCGAGGAGAGTCCGGTCTGGATAAGTGGACTTCAGACTTATTTTTAGCACCAGGCCTTTGATCAAATCCCCCCCCCCCCCAATCCCCAGTGGGGCTGCTCTGGGTGAGCCCACCTCCCTCTTCCTTACCCCTCTTGCAAAGTGAAAAAAAATAAGACCTGTCCCACCTGCCTGCCCAGGCCAGGTTTGATTGTCTCTAGCCCAGCAGCCTAGGGGTTTGGGAGAGGCAACTGCAGCCCCTTTGCTCTTACCTGCCACTCTCAGGCAAGGAGCAAGTCCAGGCCCCATTGGCCTCAGCTAACCTGCATTCCAGCTCAGGTGAAGGAGGCCAAGCTTCCCAGGGCCCTGCCGCCTGAATCTGCACAGCCTCCCTGGACACAGGTGTTGTCATGGCTTTACTGTGAGCAGGCTGAGGATTGGGGCAAAGCGACCTCCCGAGGCCACTCAGCCCAGAAGCTGTGGGCAGGGCTGGGAGCCATGCCCTCTCACCTTCCCAGTGCCTCCACTTGGCGGGAGTGGTGGGAGGAGCTGGTGTTGGCCACTCTGCAGGTGCAGCCCACCCTGCCAGGTGGTGCCTGGCCCAGGCTCCACTGGCCCTGCCCCTACCTCCCTGGCTATCCCTCCCATCCACGACTTCCTGGGCTCCCTCCACCTCTCCCTGATTCACGTTTTCCAGGTCATCATCATTCAGCCTCAAGTGCAGACACAGCCTGAAAGCACGGCGGAGTCACAGCCACCTACAGAGGAGCCATCTCAGGGAGCTCAGGCCACCAAAAAGAAGAAAGAAGACCGGCCTCCGACCCAGGAGAACCCAGAGGTAGGGTGGTCCTTTCTGAAGGGCTCAGGCCCTGCTCAGGCTGTGCTGCAGTCTGGGGCTGCTGGAGACGTGGTGCTGTGCAGAGAGGGGAAAGCCTTGTATGGAATGGTCCCCACAAGCCACAGGCACAGCCACCCTGTGCAGCGGGTGCTCCTGGGACTCACCCAGCCAGCCAAGGTTCTGGCCAATCTGTCTCAAGGAGGTTGGGGCATTGGCTGAGCGGCAGTGGGGGACAGTGATTAGCACAGATTCTAGACACACTTAAGTCCCAGACTGCCAGTGTCCAGCGGTGTGACCATGGACAGGTCACCTCACCATTGTTTGCTCATCTGTAAAGTGGGAATGGTCAGGCCTTTTTCCTCCTAGGGCTGCTGGGAGCTAATGTCTGCCAGGCCCTGGGGACAGAGCCCAGAAGGTGCTGTTGTTCATTATCACTGTGCTGGGAGCCCAGCTGTGCCCCTCAGTCCTGAACTCCAGAGGGGATGGTACTCCTCTGGGCAGCACCTGGCCCTAAATAGCGCTGCCCCTTCCCTCTGCTGGTGAACAATTCTGAGTGTGGGAAGGTGAGCAGAGCAGGGTCTGGGCACATCAGAAGTCAGCTGCCACCTCCGGCTGGTGCAGGAGAAGGTGCCTGGAGAATGCTCTAGAAATTGCACCTAACACTACCTTCCCTGTCCCCTCTGAAGGAGGAGGGAAAATAGGCTCTTAGCCCTCCATGCCCTGATGGACGTGTGAGCGGCAGCAGCTGATTCAAGGCCATCCTCTTGGACTTTGGGCTGCAGTAGGTGGGCGTGGCCCAACCCACCCCTGCCTCCTCCTCTCCAGGATGCTTCCCACCCGCTCCCCTTTGATCTCCCTCAAAGATTCAGTTCTGTCAGGGTCCCCTCCAGGTGCCCTTCCCTGACCATCCCACTCCCCCTCCCGGGCTGAAGAGGCTCCCTCTGGGCTCCTGCGGTTCCTTCTTTCTGTGACTGTGCTGTCCCCATCAAAGGTCAGTCACCCATCCATTCATCTCTTCCTTTATTCACCAAGCATGACCTGCAGTTTGTTCCCTGCCAGGCTTTGTGCCCAGGGCTGGGGGTGCCCAGATAGGCCAGATGTGGCCCTAGTCTTAGGGAAACTCATGTCTGTGGACAGAGACCGGCATGGCTGCGGAGACCTCTAATTGTGTTAAAAAATACCAAGTGTCATCAGAGAATTCTAAATTGAGAGCTGTGGGAGATGAAGGGAGAGGAGAGGGCCCTGCTTCCCTGGAAGGGCTAGGGAAGGCTCTGCAGAGGATGGGCATGGTCAGCAGAGACACGAGCAGAAGGGAGGATCTCAGCAGAGGGCAAGAGGCAGGGGCTGGCATGCAGCTGGGCAGGAGCGTGCAAATGTGGAAGGACTCACCTGGAAAGTCGGCTGTCCTGGAGGGCTGCAGGTGGCATGCAGGCGTGAGAGTGCCTTGATGGTGAGCTTCAGACAGATGTCAGAACCTCACCCTGGAGGACCTGAATGCAGGCTGCTAAGGTACTAGGGAGCTATGGAATGCCTTTGATTATTGTCCTTTGACGTGTCCCCACATCCAATAAAGTCAAAGAGCCACTAAATGAGGCTGCCACATCCCCTCCATGGGCCCAGGCCCAAATGTCTGAAGAGAGACAATTCTATTCTGTGGCAAAGCCTGAACTCCTACTGTGTGCATGGGGAGGCCCTGGGCTGGCTTCTGAGCACCCTTCTGGCCTCCCTTGGGGTTTTGTTGTACCCTTAGCATTTGGGAAGGTTTTCTGAGTGGACTTTCTTTGTTCTTACCAAGTATATCTTAGTCAATCATTGTGTATTTACACAATTAGTATAATTACATCTAACTACATAATTAGTATAAATATGTATGATGAATTAAATAGAATTTGCAATTATGATATGTCCTGGTGTAAAAACCCTTATTAAGGCGACCAAGAAAAGTTGTGCTGCACAGACCTGCCGGACGTGGGGTCTGTTGGTGGAACATCTGAGTTGAGAGCACTGGGCAGCTGCCACCCAAACCCCAGGGCCTGTGAGGGCAAGGACTTGGGAAGGGGTGAATTGGCATCTGTCAGCCTTGGCCTCCGTGCACCCCCTGTCGGTGCAGGGCATGTGCAAGAGGCCAGCCCCGTGGCAGCCTGGAGCAGTGCTGGCCAGCACAGGAGGTCTGGCAGAAGGGGTGGCCACATTTACCAGTGTCCTAGAGTGACGTATGGGACCCTACGAGGCATCTGGGAGGAACGGCAGACATGACAGCAGCCACCTAGAAGAGTGTGTGCCACCGTCCTGGGCGCTCAGCCTGGCCAGATTAACAAGGAGCAGTCCCTGCCCTGGGACAGCCCATTGTACAGATGGGGACACAGAGGCCTGGACACAGGGATCATCAGTATTGGAGTTGCACTCAGGCCATCTGGCCTTGGAACTTGTCTGTGCTGTGCTGCCTTAGAAGTGGAGAGGCCTTCTCTGCCTTTGGTCAGGCTGAGTGGTGGTCAGGTTTGGGGCTAGAGCTGAACCACTTAGGACAATCACATAGAGGCTCCTCCTTCTCTCTCTCCTTCCCTAATTTTTCCCTTTTGAAGCTCCCACCTTTTCCTCTAAATAAAGATTGTGGGTATAAAAGGGTCCCTTTACTAGCTTTCCCAGGGGACCACAAGGCTGGCCTGCACTCCCATCAGGGCCCCTGCCTGGACTTCTAAGAGATTCCAGCAGGCCTGTGGATCACCAGACCATGTAGTTGGGTCTGCATCCCTCTTTGCTCTGGCTGTAGGGAACTCGCAGCAGAGTGTGTGATCCTCCTGTAACCGTTGTACAGGGTCATGACATAGCTTCATCTTTCTTTCCTAAGTTCACTGTCCTTTCTCTTTTCTTCCTGTTTGTTTTATGTTTCAGCGTGTCGTGTTTGTGCTCTACAGATCCTTTTCCAGGGGTGCATATCAGTAATGAATGATAATCTCACAGGTGCGCTCCACTCTTCCTATGGCCAAGGTCACAACCTCCTTGAAGGACTGGTTATGTCCTTTAGTGTGTGGCTGAGGTTGTGCTGCTCATTTCTGAAGGACACTGCTCATCTGGGTCACTGGGAAGCCACAGTCTCCCGTGGCCCTAAACCCAGAGGCCCCGAGCACCAGCATGTTCTATGTATCTACTCTGTGCCAGGCATGTGCAGGACCCCTGTGCACGGCTCACTGTTGGGTCCACACTTCCACCCACGGAGGCGGAATTGTGTCCCCTGTGGGGTCAGCACACCCCAGGGTCAGGGCAGCCAGGTGGCTCCCTTAGGGGTGTCGTAGGAACTCAGCACTGGAGCCCAGCAGGGCCTTGGCCTTTCTGCTGTCTCACAGGTTTTCAGCAGTGACAGAAAATTCACAAAGAGAGCAAGTGGGAGGGGGAGGGGAGGCTGGGGTGGAGCAGGCTGCAGGGGGGCTGTGGGGACTGAGGCTCTGGGCAGTGTGAGGGACTGAGGTTCCAGGGAAGTATGGGGGACTGCGGTTCCAGGCTATGTGGGGGGTGGAGGGGACTGAGGTTCTGGGCAGTGAGGGGGAGTGACTGAAGTTCCAGGCTGTGCAGGGAGTTGAGCGGACTGAGGTTTCAGGCATTGTGTGTGGGGGG